>JBCAUI010265189.1:0-15981 GCA_038406195.1 Haplosyllis anthogorgicola
TACAGCACATGCATGTGGAGTCACATGACAGCAAAATGGCGGCATGAAGCTTGGTAGCCGACAGGTTATCTTGTTAAGATATGGCTCTGCTGATACAGCTACATTAAAACGAATGATCTTAAGCCAATTTACACATCATGTATTTCTTTCTACGTGTGTGGTTCTCACAGGGGCACAACATAAGTGCATGTTTGTGGCTACACTACATCATCCTCTGATGTAATCTTTAGTTGTCCTGACAGGTTTCCGTTGAAAAGCAGGAGATCATAGTTCTAGATGAAGACATGGACGATAATCCGAGAGGAGGAGGAGGAGGAGGAGCAGAAGAGAAACCAACCTCCTATAGTCCCTTACTCAGTTTGATTTACCAGTTTGATACCGGTAATGATGAGTGCGGATTAACTTCTCGGTGTGACCCTCCCTTGGGTCAGCATGGTATGTGCAAATACATCAGAAAACTACAGACAGTAGGTTATCAAGCGCGAGGTTATAGCTAAAATTTTGTGATGGTTTGCTGAACTGCATAGGGGTTTTCTGCCACGCCACAATTGTGGCAGCACCTGATGGGTTAAACTTTATTTTTTGCATTATCAATTTGAAATTTCTGAGTGAAATATTTTAGTTAACAAAATGAAAAATACAGGAATAATGTATTACTTATATTCTGATATATACAGAACTGGACGGGGATCTGACCTCCCTGCGGGAGCGGGTGTTGCTCGGCAGGCGGGGTGGTGACCCTACCCCCGTGGACGGGGACCTGAGCTCGTTGAGGGAGCGGGTGCTGCTTGGTGGGCGAGGCGGTGGCCCTTCCCCGGGGAAAGGGGACCTGACCACGGTGAGAGAGCGGGTGCTGCTCAGCGGGCGTGGTGGCGACTCTCCACCGGGGGACGGGGACCTGACCTCCCAGAGGGAGCGGGTGCTGCTCGGGCTGCAGACGGAGGACCTGGACTACCTCGCCTCCTCCTTCACGTGCCGCTGGATCGAGGGACGGGGCCGCACGCTCATAGCTAATCGACAGTTCCGACCGGGAGACTATGTCATCGAGTACAAAGTAAGGGTCAAGGTCACTGAGTACAAAGGGTCAAGGACATTCATCTCTTACTGACAGTTCAGGTGAAGGTCAAGGTTATTAAGTACAAGCTAAGGATCAAATCATCTCTGACAGACAATTCTGACCCGGATACAATATCACTGATTGGAAGGTAAAGGTCAAGGTCACCAAGTTTAGGGTAAGGTCAAAGTCATTGAGTATGATGCAAGGATCAAGGTCACAGTGTTAACTATTTCTGACATGATGAATATCAATTATCATATTATCATCACACAAAAGTGTAAAACTGGCATTGTTTTTATTGTGTTTAACAACGCGTTTCATGAACAAAATGCACCTCCTTACCGACGGTAACGACGATGTAATGTTAAGTCAATAATGTTAACTCTCATGGGAAGCTCAACGTAAGCTTAACGTACCAAAGTTAGCCTGCGTTTAGTTTATGAAGACACGCTATGCACCAAATGCAGGTTTTAGTAACGGTTTTTCAAAATCCCCCAATGATATTTTCAATTTTTTATTAAGGGAGAGTTCTCAGAATACGATGAGGAGGAGTTCACGCGGAAGGAAGAGAACTACGCCGTCAACGACGAGGCTTGTTGCGTCATGCACGTCCTGGCGTCTGACGGCAATCATTACGTCATCGACGCAACGCGCGAATTCACGCACGGACGTGCACGTCTCATCAACCATGCACGCAACCCGAACCTCGCGCCCTACCAGCCGATGCACGTGGACGGCGTCGCCTACAGAGTGGCGTTCTACGCCACCGAGCTGATAGAAGCCGGAGATGAACTCTTCTGGGACTACTTCTCAGGTCAGTGCAGTTGGCCACCACACCGAGGTGTGAAAGTGGTACCAGCTAGTATTGACAAGATAGAGTCATATGCGTTAGCCCTGTGTGGAACGTAGGCTGGCCTTGTTTCAATTAAGTCCTTAAAGATCATAGCAATGTTGGGTGAGCTCTTCACTGGTTTGTACCGGATATAAGATGTGTGTGTCAAGGTCACTGGACTCAGTTCAGCATTGTTTAATTTTATGTTGGCCAGTCTTGAGTTGATTCAGGAAAAGCGGTAATCTATTGTCTGCAGCCTGCATAATGCCCACCACACTCAAGCTTTTCTTGCGGGGTCACAGTACCTCAGTTGGGTCAGACGGGGGTTCATTGCCTGTACATGTCTGAAAATCGAACTTTGGGTTGCAAGACTTTCCGATAATCACTGCAATGAAGTTTAATAGTACCTTATGACTCACGTGGAGGTTCCATCCAGCTTATTGAACTTAATAATGATAAAATTATTACGAAAAGTTCTTCTATTCTCGTCCTCAGGAGAGGATCCAGCACAGTTCATACCAATGCTGCTATCTGACGGGACTTTAAGAAAATTCCCAAAGCAGCTGCTGTGGGTGTACTCGATTAGAACACGAGACAAACAGGTTATCGTTCAACCTTCGGCACTCGCGAAGTGGACGCAACAACAAGCGGATCCGACTCAGGAGGGAACCAATCAAAGCACAGTTCCTTCCTCACCGGAAACGGAAGTAGACACTGAGAAGGAGATTAACAACAACGAAGCCTCGGTTCCTAATCTCGCCGGCCAATCAACGACCTCATCGCAAAGAAAGCCACGAATCTGTACAATATGTTTCAAGGTTTGCAATTTTGTAGAAAAGTTATCAATCTGATTATTTTGATGTGTACTAGTGTGATTATGTACAGAATAGCGCTGATTCTGTTTTAAGAAAATGGGTTGGTGTTCACCTTTCGAACCAAAGTTGGGTGAGTTCTCAGATGATTTCCTGGATGAGAATTTAAATTTATAAACCGCAATTGATGCTTGAGTATGTCATAACTTCCGTATAAGTTCAGTCATCTGTAACTTTAATCAACCAAGATGTAAAAACAGTTTGCGGCGTCAATTCCTAAAAGGGAAATCTCTGTATCATAGTGGAATTTTATACGACAGAGAAAACAGTGATTTTTCATAACCGTAACCCAACACTGAAAATTTAGAGTTTTGCACTCTTTTGGCATTAAGTAATAAACCAACAGAATCAGCGCGTTTCATAACCCTTAACGCATGTGCAGTACAGTCCATCACCACTTCTTTGGCATTGGGCTCACAGGCTTAACACTACAGCGTCAGGGTTGGTGCGTTAAGGACAGAGCGTTTGGGTTTATGAAAACGCAACATGAATAGCTGCACTGATATTAAATTTTATGAAAAGGCGAAAATGTACGGCCTAAGGTTATTTTTGTTATTTTCAGGTGTGTAAGAAGCTTTCTACTCACATCCAGACGGTACATGGTATAACAGAACTGGAGGAGAGGCGGAGCATTCTACAGCAGTCTAAAGACCTGACCTCTACCGTCCTCTCCTCAACACCAGAGGTCTCACTGTGTCGTCTCTCACCACCAGAGGACAGCACTGGCGCCCAGTACAATGTGCTGCCACCTATGAAGGGCCGGCGGGTCTACCCCTGTCCGATATGTGGTAAGTATTAAAAAACGCCGATACTGAAAGTCTGATGAACGTGAATTGGGAAGGGGGGGGGGGCCGAGAAGGGAGTACGCAGAGGCAGGATTTCTCTCCTGGGTTGAAGTAATTGTGAATTGCTACATTGTCACCAAAAAAAAAAAAAAAAAAATGCATCAATAAACGTAATACTTCATAACGTGAGCGCGTATATCAACTGACGTTACTGCAGTGAAAGTAATACTTATCTCTGTTGTGTCTAATTATTTTATCTGCAGGTAAGGTGTTGAAGAAGCTGTCGAGCCACCTGAGGCTGGTGCACAAGCTAGACGGGGAGAAGAAGCTGTGTGTGCTGAGGCAAGTCCGGGAGGTGCGCTCCCAACACGAGGTGGCGCTCAGGCATAGCGGCTGGAGGGCCGTGCTGGCTAGCAGGAGGGGGCGCCAGGGGTGGTGAGGGGGAAGGGGCGGGGGAGGAGTGGGAGAGGGGCCAGGGGTGGTGAGTTGGGCAGGGTGGAAGGAGCACCAGGGGTGGCAAAGGGGAGAGGGAGGGGCAAGGAGCTCCAGGGTTGGTGGGGCAGAGGAGGGGAAGAAGGGAGGGTCCTAAAAAGTCTAAATAACGCTTAGTTGCCTTTGTGTGTACAGCAACATTTTTTGTGATGAGTTGTCTAACCAACTCTCCTGAGACGAAGAACCAACCAAACTTTGAGTTATTTTTGAGCATTTGACGACTAGATGTTCGTGAAAATCTCTACCTTCAAGGTCTTTTTAGATGAAAATTGTCAGAAGTTAATTACTTATACAGGACGGACTTAATCATGTAGGTTGTACGAATGTAAAATTACACTTTGAAAAAGAACATTTCAAGCGTTTTATTTGTTGGAAATATAATATGTACATGTGTATAGCTTTCTACAAAATAACTCTTTATCAGTGTACAATAATAGTAATAATATATAAATAGATATCAATTAATTGATGGAAAAGTTTTCAGTGTATTGACAATTGCGAATAAATTGTTTCCAAAAAATATAAACAATTTCAGATTGGTTTGGTCTTGATCGAGAGTTAAATTACTCACTCGATAAGGTTTTTTTCTTACTTGTACAGCGTCAAAGCAACAGTATTAAGGAGAGAAATAAATTCATGCGTATTGTGAAAAAACAATAAATTATATCCGATTGAAGACAATTTCTAGTTTTGAAATTTCTATAAATTGTTCCAAGACGTCAGGCCACGACCTACCAGTCTGCCTTTACAAATGCATTCAATTTAAGCTGTTTATTATGTAATTACTCAACTATGACACACACTTATTTCTAAATAAATGCTTAGCAAGGCATAGCAATGGCGCATAGCAACTGTAGTAAGGTAATTTCATGTCCACCAGCGTTTAAGCTAAGACTCGCCAGTTTGTGAAAGTACAGGTCTCCCCATTTTGCTCGAATTCTAGGGGATATTGAACAAAGTTCGAGCTAAACAAATGCTCTATTTTAATATTTGTAATTTAAATATTTTAATATTTTTAATATTTTAATATTTGTGATTTCATTTGCTTCTATTATCATTGTTACAAAAAATAACCAAAACACGAGTGATTGACTATTGTCTTATCAAATGTTTCAGGGAAAATACTTTCAATATGCAGCTAAATTATCCCAATTTTGATGCAAAACGTGATAGAAAGTTAACCATATTTTAGGTCGAGCTATAATTTACCATTGTGTGAATAGAATTTTGAAGGGATATTTACAAAGGTTCGAGGTAACTGATTGTTCGAGTTAAGCATGTTTGAGCTAGGCGGGGAGACCTGTACTGCAGTTGTACCAACTTCAACGGCCAACAGCGCGATTTTATAAGCCAAGAACTTCGGTAGCTCATTTTTGTCCGTTTCTTGTTAGCTTTTAAAGGCAAAGTGTTATTCTTAGATACTGCAGTTGTTGGTTTACAGAATCACACAGAGAGGTAGACCCTAAAAGGCACCCACTGTCTAGATCTAATTTTGGCTTGTTCATGGAATATATTCACGAGAATGTACTCATTATACTGGATACATTGGAATGATTTGACGACAAAAACTCACAGAATATACTTTGTGAGCAACTTAAGCTTTGAAAATACAGAACATTTGGCAAAGCACATTGAAACAGCTTTGTGTTTAGTTTCATATACATGTATTGTCTGAGACTGATTCAATAGGCGACACCGTCAATGTCACTACAGGACGCCGACTACTTGACAGTTATCTAGGAAGGACGACCTATCGTCTTTATTCTGTGCATTCTGTTGTCTGCTACCACCCCTATGTGCCCTGTGTACAACTTGTGACGTTATGTCATGTGACCCGCTCAGATGGTGGTCACGTGGTCCAGGAACCTCGTTTCCACTGTTGCCCTCGTTACTGCTGCAGCAGCTGTAGAGTCTGGGTCTGTAAGCGTCTTTATCTGGAATTGTTGCAAAATTGTTCAATTTGACATTGTTGTTCATGCTACTATGATGATGTTTTCCCTTCTTTTTGCCTCCAATATTTTCATTATTTGTGGTATCAAGTTGCATTGCTTCAGTTTCTGCATGTATGTTACCATTGACTTCTGTGTACTTTGATTTATTATGTTTATCACCATTAGGGGTACTATTCTGGTACCCGGGCCTCTCCTGTTTATCACATCCAGTAACACCAGACTGGTACCCAGATCTTTCTAGTACTGTTTGGTTTGTGGAACTAGTTGATATGGAGCTGCTCCCTGGTTGTTGCTGCTGCTTTTGCTGTTGTTGATCAGGTATGATCCCTCCGTGGTACGATGGGTAGAACTCACTTCCGGTTATCTCCAGACTGTCACTGGACAGGAACATGTTGTGCTTGTGCTTGTTAAACGCTGAATATGACGAGACAACCCGTCTACCCTTCTGTTTACCACGGTCAGAAGACTTCCCTGGGTGCTGAAGAGGATGATTAGACTGTGGAAGGTTTTGAGAATTGTCTTGTAGTTGGTGATGCTGGTGATGTTGGTGTTGAGATTTTTCTGCCTCCAACCTTGGGGAGCTGAAGCCACTGTCCTGTGGCAGCTTGGTCACCAGAGGCTCATGCACTGTGGCATGGTGCACAATGAGATTGTTGTTTTCCCTTGGAGTACTTGCAGCTTGCGGGACGCTGTTCTTGAGGTGAAGGTGGCGTTCATTGTTCAGTATTACGTCATCGCCATCACCATGGTTACGGTTACGATTATTGGGCGTCCTGTCCATGTGTGGTAAACATGACGCAGCAGCGTCTGTCAAACCGACGCAGTTGACGCCACTGTCACGTGACACCGAGTAGCCGGTGTTGCGTCTGGCCATGTGCCCGTGGTACTCGATACTAATGTCATTACCTAGATGTTTGTGGTGCCTGTGTTTGCCACTGCTATAGAAATGTGCGTTGCGGGGAGGTGGTGGGATTGGTTTACCCTCTCCTGTGTTGTCCGTTTGATCCAGATTCGTTTCAAAATGGCCTTGGGGCTGGGCACTGCTACTTTGATGATATGGGTTATACTGGAATTCAGGTTCACAATACAAGTTGCTGTCCTCTGGGTCTGAATCTACCTCCCTGTGGTGTCGTGCAGACCCCTTCCTGCCCTTACTGTGTTTCCTAGAGGGTCTCCTATGGTGCTGATGGTGATGCGCAGGCGATGTAGGCCTGTGTTGTGATGTGGGGCCATCTAGTGGTCGTGGTGAGAAACTCTCTTCCGAAGATGAACTGTAGATTCTTCCTCCATGTTGCTGGACTCCTGCTGGGTACCCATTTACACCCTGCACCCTAGGGTACCCATGTACAATGTGGTCATGCATACCCGGTGGTAAGGAGTGGGTCATGCGTGCTTGTAGGTACCCGTCTTGGTCTGCGTGTGCACCTGGCATGGAATCGCCACCGGCCAAGGCGCAGCCGTGAAGATGTGGACCCGTGTATCTCATCTGACTGTGCCAAGTCTGCGACCTCCCTATTCAATAGAAAGATATGCATCCTTTAATAAAAAACAACACGTTTTCAAGAAAGCGACAATAAACTTGTAATTTCAGGCTGCCTCATCTATTGCATCCCTTTTTTTCAACATAAAGTTATTTACTCTAGATTTACCGCAGTTATCGTCAGTTCAGACATCGATTACGGTCTACAACTTTTTAACTTTCCCGCCAGGAACTCACTCAACGTTGGTATGAGCTATCTCTCGAGTGACCATCACCTCGTGATGATAAGATCAGGTGACGGCTAAACATCCCCATAGGATTTGCACACAATCCTGTCCTCCCACATAGGCCTGGTACCAATTTTACACTTTGATCTGATACCTTATTGCCCACACCTTAGCACCTCGCAGATTTAAACTGCAGGACAAATAAGCAAGTTATACATACCTATATGAGGATGGTGCCCGCCCCCTGAACCTGTGGACACATTTGTCGGTTGCTGATTCTGCTCGTACCACTGCCATTCAGGGGGTGGAAACTGAGCAGAAAACGTCGCTAGTTCCACCTCTTGTTTCCCACCACTGATCGGGGTTTCCTGCTGCTGCTCTATGTTGCTGTTGGGTGTACTCGTGTAGGTTTCCGACTGCGAGTCTTTGCTTCGGTTTTTCTTTTCGTTTTGCTGTTGTTTGCTTCGACCGAATAGCTTTTTCAGCACCGACTGTTTCTCGCCTGAAGGTAAAATAAATAAAACAAACGTTCATTTTTAAAAGAGAAACATCAGAAGTACTGTACTGAAGACAAAATGGTTGTAAATGACAGCTCGTTTTCACAAACTTAACGTCCATCCTTTAACGCAACGGCATGAATAACTGCACTCGTTAAGGTCGCGTTATACGTTATGTTGGTTTATTACCTAGCGCTACCATAAACTAAACGCACGCTGATTTTGGTGTGCTTAGTTTCCCTCATTGGCTTGACATTACATCGCTACTGTCAATGCGTTTAGTTTATGAAGACGTGCTGTAAATCAGAGTTCACTGGCATCATTTTACAAAATAATAAATATGTGGTACGTGAATAATAAAGATTTGAATGCATGTAATGCATTTGCAAAGAACTGATGGACAACTGCAATTTTTAGCGAAAATAAAGGAATAGGAAATCTCTCAAATGCTTATGCCTGTCCTAAAATTAGCCAAAAGTCACGAAAACTTGTGTAATATATAATTAGCAACTTTACAAACAATTTAAACATGGACATTTGCTAATCGTTTGAAAAGGTGTGAACGCACGAGTGAGACACAATTGGCGT
The DNA here is from genome assembly GCA_038406195.1 of Haplosyllis anthogorgicola. Taxonomy (NCBI): domain Eukaryota; kingdom Metazoa; phylum Annelida; class Polychaeta; order Phyllodocida; family Syllidae; genus Haplosyllis; species Haplosyllis anthogorgicola. Next base: position 8,783 of record JBCAUI010265189.1, read on the forward strand.
GTCGGCTCTTACATCACTCGCGCTTCCTGCTACCATCTGTGCGTCTGTGCGTGTGTCCCTCACGCTGTCCGCTGTCCGTCTGTCATTTCCTGGGCCACTGTGTCATACTTTCAGCATTTGTGACTAACTAAAATGTATGTGCAGTGGCGTACATGACATTGTCGGCTTTGGAGACCAGTCTGCCAAGGCAGAGAAGTCATGTCACCTATACTGGCCGATTTTAGCCAATATCTGGTGTGCAAGTGCAAAAACCATTACCGGCAAATGGGTCACAACATTTAACCGGTAACACATTTAAATTAAACGTTTAGATTTAAACTTAAATTTAGATCAGAAAATTTACCTCAAAGGGGCACTTGACTGTTTTATATCAATTCTACCAGCTACTTTAGATCTTTTATTGACAATTGTTTTGGTTTTAAAAAATTATGTGTATCAAAAAGGTATCAAAATATCCTTCCCGAGTAAAACTTGAAAGAAAAAAAACATGCAAATATTTTTGCAAGAAGAAATATTCCGCAATATTGTGTTAAAAGCTTAGTTGGACATAAGTAATGTGAATTTAAACTGGTGGAAATATATTGTATATGGAAATATATTGTAGAAAGTATGATGAATTCTACAACAATAAGAATGCCCTCGGTCGGGGTCTACATCCCTCTATTTGATAGATCACTAAAAACTCGAAACGAACTAAAAAAAAAAGGTCCAGATGGACCTGAGCTCATTTGGCATTACCATAAACTAAGACAACATATAGATTACAATATCACATGGATCCCAGTGTCCAAGTCCAAATCCCAAAGAAGTGACCCATGAAAAATCACAAATATGGCTGCCAAACTGCAAATATAAGTGGCATCAGTATTATATTAACAGAACTTAAAGAGGATATATAGATTCACAAGGCTGCCAAATATGAAGTTTGTATCATTAATTGCATGTTGAGGAGAAAGGTTCAGAGAAAAATAAAAATATGGCTGCCAATTTGAGAATAATGGTCACAGCAACATAATTTTTGCTAGGCTTTGAGATAGGACATAGGTGCATGTGTGTAAGATATGAAGTCTCTATGATCAGTAGTGTGCTCAGGACAGCTGTGCACAGATGACAACAATGACGACGACAATGATGGCCGACGGACAATTCATGATTCTGTAGGCTCTTTGGCAATTATGCCAAATGAGCCAAAACCCAAAAAAAACAATTGACCTTTCAATGATCATGACATGTTTTGACCACAAGGCTCATACGTGATTAGATTGGCAGATAGCAGTCAAAAATAACCCAAAAATCCAAATACACTCGGATTTTAGCAATGTTATGGTTATATTTTATCTGATGGGCGATAAATCTTAACTTTACATGGCCTCCACTTACTAACGGGTGTTTTTAACCAATATATTAATGCAAATAAATGCAAACAAAAGATGAAACATTCATTATTTTTTTATTAGTTCCCACAATTTCGCATTGTACTAATAACACCCGGTAGTAAACCTCCCCTTACAGCCATCCGCCGACCTTCATACTACTGTTCATGTGCTGTATTCCCTCTGATTATGGCACTGGGTGCCAAGAACAATTTTTGAGAGGTTGCCTTAATTAAAATTAGAAATACCAAAGTTGAGTGAGACTAACAGTGGGTTTCACTTGGTTTTGTCAATCTAAATATCCATATTTAATGTGGATCAACACTTACAAACAACTTTCAGCACAGAAAATTCCTTGGTCTTGCATTTTACCAAACATTTACATATTTTCATTTCATGAAGACGGGGGTGCCATAATTGAAGGGGGTGCTATAGAGGGAATACGGTATGTAGTTACAGCAAATATTGACATTTGTTCAATGTTTCACAACCGATCGGACCTTTAAAGGTATTTGGTTCTGTTTACTACAGTAGTACAAACGTCAACACCACCTTAAAACAGTCTCAGATTCTGTATAACCTCTCTTGAGCGGCATCCTACTTTGTGACGACTAGAATGGTGTAAAGACAGGTGCCGTCCAAGGCAGGTTCTACTGTATTTACAAAATAATTTAATACTCACGATGGCAAGGTGAAAATACATCAGGATCAACACAAGAACTGCGCTTCCTTATCCAAGTGAAATCAATTTCCTGACCCGTCACACACTAAACTTTTGGAACAGCCCTAAGCATTACAAGGTAATTTTCTTACGTGGCTATAAGCGTTTATTTCTAGGATAAATTATTAGGACAAATTACGACGAATACTTCATGATTAGATGACTCGCACTGGACTGATATACACAACGTAATCACCAACACCTAGTATGTTTGAGCAATAATCTATATATTTGACAGAAGTCTTAGTCTTGTTAGACCATTAAATAATTTCTACTTTATGCACTAGTAAAGAAGTAAAATGTTAAATAATTAGCATTAGAAAAATCTACAGACTGCAATAACTATTAATATTTAATATAATCATTAATTAAATATATTAATAAAACTAAGCTGTTAAACTACGAAGCATTTTCTAAGCATAGCGTTTTGAAATTCGAATAATTACACAGTCGATTTACATTCAGAAATTTGCTTTTTAAAACAAACTTTGCTTCCAATTTTTTCAACGCATGATTCAAGCAATTAAGCATATTTTGTTAGCTTGACGTGGACATACTAACAAGTATTATCTTCGTCACGTTCAAATAACACCAATTACAAGTCCATTTAGAAATACTCATCAATTTTGACTTGCACAAAAATAAAGTTCCTTGCAACATTCGCTCAGAAATTAATCTACTTCATGATCAATAAGTAATTGATATATTCAATGTGGTAATGGTTTAAAGGAGATCAGTAGTACAAACGTTTGTACATATAAATAAGTTGCATGGTACAATCAGTTACACACTTTGTGCACAATAACGTGAGAACACACATACATGTACATGTATTATTTGATTGGTTTAAGTCTTTTACAGGAGCTCATGAACACACACTGTTAAATACAACTGAATAGCCTAGAAAGCCAAAACATAAACAAGGACTCTGTGTTAATAAATGTTACTGTACATTATTAAGCACCACATATAGCACCCGGACACGAAAGTGGACAGTAAATATTTAAATACGTGTAATACCGAAATTAATACAATATATCGTTCTTACATTACATGTATAATGAATTGCTTTTTTACGATATACACAACTCTGGACAATAATATTCTCTGAATACACACCAACAAAGAGATTCGGAAAATACATTATTACAGATTTCGTTGTGTCCAAAAACCGAAGGGCTGTCTGTCGTTCTCATACACATTTCACTAGGTCTGAGTTCCTGCATCTCTGAACTTCGGTTCGTTTTTCTTGAGTAGGAATATCTTGGGTTGTAACACGGCCCTCAGGTATGGTTCTGCTTTGAGCATCTCCACCTTATGGAATCCGTGGATCTCGGCGAGAACAGAGTGCGTGGATTTGTATGATGCAAGTGCTTCATCATCAGGACCTGATGCACCTGCAAATAGGATGACGATAACCTTGTTTTCATGAGGAAATAACTAAATAACTGTTTTGTGCCAACTGTTGCAGTCACTTATTCTCAAATTGCACACCATTAACAGTTAGCCTTTTGATTTTATATGTATTTTTTTGAATTGTGATGGACAACAAAATTAGTGTTTTAATAAATAAATAAATAATTGTTTTAAATAATAATGTAAGAAGTGAATGTAAATTGTGTTAAGACTTCAAAAATTGTGTTTAGACTTGTTACCAATAAGTAAATGAGTGTACGACATCATTTCACGTCCTCCTGGAGCCAAATCTTCCGTCTTGCTGTATCTAAGAATAAATAAATACTGTTGAAAATATATTGAGGCGGGGAGGTTACTCCAACATGGGAGGCTAAAATGGACCAGTTCAATGTGTGTAACTTCAAGAGAGGTAAAATGTAAAATACATGTGGATGGCCTTATCCTGAATGATGCAATTGATTGACATAATACAAGTGACAGTGACTTACCTCCAATGGTCATGTAGTTGAGTGAACCTGGAGACTCCCGTCTGTGCCGTTGGTACGTCTATGTGCACATGTACGTCTGCAATTATACAAGATCAGTGCTTTAACTTAATATTCAATTATGGATGCCAGTTTACACTCCATACACATACAAATCCAGTACGAAACTTTGTCACCGATTTACCTTCGGTGCAGCATTCGGCACACATTGGCATACAGGATGTAAGATTTCTTTTAATTTTATAAACATTTAGGAATAATTCACTTCATTGTGTGTCTCTTTGCCAAAATTGGTGATCTTTAAAGTTGCATGAACAAGATTTGGCACATTCTACCACGTGAAGGACAATGACGTTTGAAACCTTCTGACGAAAGAATGGTAAAGGACTACCTGCTGTTGGCGGTTCTATCTGATGCAGCGCCTGAATTGCGTGGCCTCCTGGGTAGTTATGATGAGATATGTAGAGGAAGCCAGCCGTAGTTACCATGTTACCTATCAGATGGAGGCCTGCGAAAGCAGCGAACAACGCACGCAAGCAGGATTTCTTTCGGTTTGCCCACCTGACCAAACGTGTTGGGATATAAATATAACATATAAAGCAAATGCATAAAGCATCCTTTAAAATTTTAATAATGTTGTCTGCGATGCAAATAAGGCCATAGTGTGTGCATTTGAAAAAGGTGTGACGGAACTTATGCGGAATACAGATTGTACTGGAGGCTATAATAAATACTCACATTCTGTTACAGGCAAGAGCTGCAACTATGTTCAAGAGTGGAAAAGTGTAGATGATGAATCGAAGTTCCTGTAATACAAGGATGAATATGTGATATATATGTGGCGTGTTCATCCTGTGATATTTTTCTGTTGCACATACTAATTATTAGGGAATATAATACCTTGTGTGGCAGGACAGAATACAGAAGTATGAATGCCAGAGTCGGTGCGAGGATGATCCGAGCTCTTTTATCCATAAGGCTGCCAATCAGTACGAACATTAGACTGCACGATAGTGCGCGGGGCAAGGCCGAAAACAAGTACCACATGTACGGCGAGGTCTGGTGTGCAACCATCAAGGAAAACATGTGAATATATCAAAAAACTGTTTAATGACATGTGTAACACCCAATTCGTTTTTTTAGCTTTCTTAATTTTGGGAGCCAGTGCTACTCATTTTATGGATATGACAATCACCAGTGTGCAAATTAAAATCACTCAAATTTTTATTTTTATGATATATAAATTCAAGGATACGCCCCACTGCGAGCTTTTGTTGAGAATGGTGTTGAAATAGAAGACTTCTCCCTCCGGCCACAACTGTCGTCCCCAGAAAAACGAATCTATTAGCACTGTCGCAGCTAAAATTACAACGTTTAATACTCGTTTTATTTTTGCTGCATGCAACGAGAACGGGGAACCTTGCAGAATCTACAGTCAAGGCAAATAGTGTCTTTTCTTTATCACCGAATTAATTACAAGATTTCTGCCTGTGACAGTCGGCTTCTCTTGTGCAAACCAAGATTTTAAATGTGCACATAACATTTCATTAGTCCATTGGACAATATCAGTACTGCATTTGCAATTGTTTAAATTAGATACGGACATTTTTTCAGTACCTAGCCAGATAATTCCAGATGGCACAGCATACTTGATGAGTTTCCATAGTGATAGTTTCCTAGTGAACAGCTGCAGTAAGAGAATGAGCCCCATGAAGATGCACAGTTCAGCGCGGAACACTATGATAGATGCAGCGGCGAAAAATATGAACCTTCCGTGTCGACCTAACAACCAACCCTCAAAGGCCAACAGTGCTGTAATGGAACAGAAAAACAAATAAGCCGATGTGAAACATTGTACAATTGTAATTTTTTCTGGCAACTATTTATCTTTATCATATATCTACAATTAGGGAACAGTCCTCTAAATACAATCAAATATTGATACACGCTTGTATAGTTGCATTTGATATAAAAACGAACAGCGGAAATATGCTCGTCTTTAGAAAACGTATTACAAAATTTCATGATCTATGGCAGATCTCTGCTATGTCTACAACATGACACGGTATGGGGGTGGGGGCACATAAGGTAGGGAACAGGGAGAAATTTTTACCCGCGAAAGACGCTATTAACAACACATAAAGCAGCATCAATAGTTATGCATTTATTCAGTTCCTTATCTCAATTACACTGTTTAAACTAACATTATGGGAGGTGTCACTTTCGTAAATGTGTGGTAAAAGCAATTTCAAGTTCTTACCAAATCCCAATGCGAAGATGTTGGGCAGTGGTCTGGACACGTAGAACATGAAGTGGAACTGAGTGACCGTTATCAGCGTAAACCACGTCGCGACGTTCTTACCCAGCGTCTTGACGACGGCGCCCTTCAGGTGCAGGAACGAGTGGAGCACAAACAGTCCCAGCATGCCTCGCACTGCAAAATATTTACCATGGCACTATTTTAGTTTTGGCGTTGATAAGGCACCTTGCAGTAAATTTTGCAAATAATAGGCGAATAATATCATGGTTTATGGACATTTATATAATGAGGGCCTTCATTACACAAGTTTTTGGTAGATGCTACACATATAAAGTTAAAATTCTTCCTAACATTTTATGGTTGTATACAACCTGGAATTAGTTTCATAATACATAAACTTTCGACTCACCAATGTACTGACTGACGATCTTGGGCATCTCCATGAAATCTGCGAGTGTAACAAATGGTGCAGATATAAGTGAGATGATTATCGGACCGATGAAGGTTCGTGGAACAACACCTGGGAATTCATGATGGTCATACTGAAAAACACAGACAATTTGAAAATAAATTGCATTTGATTTATATCCGGACTTTTGTGCTTGATGACACAACGGTATTTAACAAATATTTCATTATATCAAAAACACCTGTTGTCAGTTATGTTTGTCCCATTTATTTCTGGATTAGTTAAATCATTAATAATCGCAGCTGAGCCTGTCAACATTCATCATATTTGCAATGGTGCAACTGATAGATTGAAATGACATAACATTATGTCGCGAAGTGGCTTTTTCCTTTCAAATAGATACCAACGGGTTAACTTCTTAAATCCGTATTGGAATAACATTAGGATATTGATTTGATCCGGATCATTCTATTTTTACTTTAAAAGCCTAAATCAACACAAACTATATTTCTTTTAGCCAGAGGAGACCAAATTC
>JBCAUI010265300.1:0-15978 GCA_038406195.1 Haplosyllis anthogorgicola
CATTTGATCCACCTGCTGTGCCCATCAGGTCCACCCCTATAACCTTGTATGGTTGTGGACTGTTCCAGCTCTCAATTCAACGCACATAACCAGCCAATTAGACTGGATCTTTCATCTTTACGTGGAGAAGAAAGTAAGATGATGTGTAGTCCACTAAATTCAAAATAGAAATTTATATCTAACTTTTGATTGCGAACTTCATAAACGAGAAATATTATTAACGTTTTTTCTCTTGCAAGGACTGAAGAAAATATATCTAATTCATTCGTTGATGAATCTTACGACATGTAAAAATGTGTGTTTCCGTAATAACCGCACTTAGTTATAATAGGACATAGTGATTTTACTTAATACATTGGTGATTAATGAATTGTAAAATTTGTAGGTGTTGATCGAGTACAATGTTAGATGGTGGGTAAACAATTAATTCTCGCTCGACGATCAAGTCATAATCAAATCATGCAAAATTGATTGCCATCTGCGCTGTTAGTGTACACAGGTTTTTATTGAATTTTGTTTACCTCAGTCTTGCTTGCCACCTGCTACACATACACATTCCTTTTTTTTTAAATTTACGTCGCGAAAATTTCAAGAAAAGAAATACACATTTTCTATGTTTTTTATTTCATTAAAGACATTTTTTCTTCACACGATCGATCATTTTACTTCAGGTGCTACACAAGTTCACACTTAGTCCGAATTCTTAAGGTGAGCTCCAAAAAGTTTTATCTAATAAAAAGTTAACTAAAAATTGGGACATTTTAACGGCTCCAGCTAACACGAGTTTTTACGTGTCGAGCTAAGCATTACATGAAGTTTAGATAAAACTTTATAGAAATGAGACAAAACATCCAGCGACAAATGAGACGATGATAAATGACAAGTGTTTCTGAGATAAACTACTGTTAATTTGCAATGTAGAAGATTGATACCAATTGAAAAAGTAAATTCAGTGCCGAACTAGGAATGCGATAACAACCTGTACTAAAACTATGGAACGGACATGTGGACATCTCAAATGCCCTTTAGAAGGACCAAGAAGAATGCAGGATCGAAGAATGGCGGTACCCGACAGAGCCATTTTAACTTTAACAGAACCAACAACACATAAAAATGTCAGAAATATTTTATTTTTTCTTATCAGAGCTTTCCATCGTTAAATACCAGGCGAAATTGGTTCAAATTGGGCATAATGGACCAATCAGAAAGGATAAAGTTTTAATATTAGAGGATAAATCACCGTTTCTATTACGCCAATGTTAAAACTGCTATGCTTCTTCTTCATCTCTTTCCTTCTTGTTTACTGGAATTCTGGAAATAAATCCACCTCCCCTTGCAAACTTGACCTTGAATTCATTGTCATCTGGAGTTGGACTGGGTGCATCTGACTGCGATGTTCGCCTGAGTTCTGGTAAATCCAGTGCTGATCCGAATAAATCCATTGTAGGATGTGGTGCATCCAGAATAGCTGTCCACCGAGGTTTACAGAAGTCTTTGTCTTTCCGCTTGGCTGACGTGTGAATAACGGCTTTATCCGCTTTCAATTGTAACTTTACATTCTTCACTAAATGTAAACGAGGTGTAACAATCGCCGTATCAAACATACAGAAAGGATGGCTACTTGCATTGGTGTTAGGGCTGTACACAAAAGGCCATGTTTTGTTTGAATGTGGGATTAAATTATTAGTTAGAAATACATTATGAGACGTAGATAATTTCTTTGGCACATGGTCAATTGGTGGAAGTCTGAAGTTATCCACATTGTAATGGTTGAAGTCAGTGTAATCCAAGATAGCCGTGATCTCTCTACCAATGCGAAGCGGTGGACTATTCGAAATAACGTCCTCGCGGTTTCTTTGAGTGTGCATTTGTTTGTAAAATGGAAACGAATAATCTCTCGACATAGGCCTGTTTGGTTTCTGCAGCTTTCTAAAAACTGTGATTCTGTTGACAACAGGATCTCTTAAGACTTGGGTGTCAATGGGATTACTTTGAAGCCTTTTGAGTTCTTTCACTCTATTAACATACGTAGGCATTGGTTTTTCTGCAAAGTAAGAAATTAAGCTCTTGATTTGCATCTATAGTTAGAACACTACTTCTCCATTTGTCATAAATCAAGAAATTAAAACAAATAGAAACAAATAACTTGACAAAAATCTGAAATATTATGATAAATAACATTCATAATTTGATACATCAAACGTTTACACTACCTGTGTTTTGCTTCCTGATGTTCAGGGCTTCCACTTCCTTTCTAAACAGCTTTTCGTATCCTCTCACATTATCATCTTTGAATATTTTAGGCAGCGAAACTTGGTCCGCACCAGCTCTGGCTTTCGCGGCAGTGACATGTTCCTTCTGGGGAATGTTGGCCGAATTATTATCCAAATTTGCCATTTATCGAATTCGTAATTCAATTATGTAAAATCATATGAAGTATAAATTTTTTCCACTTGTTTTCATTTTTGGAAAATCAATTGTCGAATGTATATAAAATTTTGTTCACTTCTGTTTATTGGTTATCCACTTTCATTAAAATTGTTTTGGATACAAATCACTGGCTGTCTCAGTGTCCAGTCTATGGTCAGTTCATACAGAAAGAAACATTATATTCTTTACTACCATATCAAAAGAATATACCTATTCATATACTGTCTGGTCAGGCATATCAATATGATTGGTAGATTATTGAACTCTAGAGGACTATAGTATCAATTAACATTAAGAAGTACTTTTTTCAGGTAGTTTGTTGATCATTCATGGACCATCATTGCTATCCACTTTGCTCACAGGTGCCTTAACACACTTAAACGGATCTCTCTGTGCGGTCGGTTGAGCTATGTCCTTGAAGTCTGAGATTCTTCGCAAAATATCTTGATCAGTAAATCTTATTTGTGGCTTAAAAACTTGTACCGATGAAAATGCTACTTTATAAATACCATAGTTCCATAGTTCTTTGGAATGGTTTGCGAATGGTTTTCACATTTCAACTTCTAACAAACACATCTAGAAATTCGTATTTTATTTTGCTGTATGTGATGGTCAGTAGGATTGCTAATTAAAAATCTTATTTGGAACGGATCAAAGTGCTACAGAAATACAGTACATCAAAATAGCTTATTTATTTTTTAGTTATTCCATTTTGGGGATGACAGATTAAATTGTGTAAAAAAGTACAATATGTTGTTTCTTAACTTGCGGTACTAATTATTTTATTGCTCTATTTGAGTTCATGCAGTGGCGGATCCAGGATTTCTCGTGGGGGGGGGGGGCGCCAACCTAATTTTTGCGCAAAAATCCCAAAAACCTGCATGAAATTGAAGAAATTTTGGGCCGTAGGGGGGAGGGGGGCGCGCGCCTCCCGCCCCCCCCCTAGATCCGCCTTTGTCACGTGTAGGCACATATCGCAGGTAAAAATATTTTAGTTTTGATATGTGTATACATCTCTGAACAAGAATGCCTTTCAGTCGACGGCCCACCACCCGCTCCGCAAATAGTATATAATTAAAACGCCATAAACATTTAAAACATGAAAGAATCTACAACAAAATTAATTTTGACCTTCAAATAAGCTTGACCTTCAAATGACCTTGACTTATATTTTGACCGTGACCTTGTCTAGTAATCACAAATATAAAAACAATTGAGACTTGCAAAGGGCAAACAATAACTTGAATAATAACCTTCAAATGGCTTTGACCTACAAGTGACCTTGACCTTTATTTTGACCTTCAGTTAGTCAGAAGCACTAGTCAGAAACACTATAGCATGATATCGGCAGATATAGGTGAAAAATTGGGCATTATTTATTCCTGTGACCTTGAACTTGTGAACTTAACCCAATGACCTTGGTACTAAAACTTGATCCAGATACTTTCAAGATGTACCTCCATACCAAAAATGAAGTTTCTTGGTCAAGCGGTTCAAAAGTTATAGCCCGAAAAGACACACACACACAGACAGACAGACACGACTGAAAACATTACCTTCCCGCATACGCGGGCGGTAACAAAATGTTGCACATTATATCTTGTCATCAGTAAAAACGAAACAACTCAAATCTGATTATAAACTTGACAAAGTCATAAAAAAGAAAGGTTTAGAAAATTTCATAAAACTCTATGAAACACTTAGAAGATAGACACAAAGTACATTGGATAACTACAATTTATTGCTTGTAACAAATAGTTATAGTGTGATCTTCAATACGCGAATAACTTAACTTAATAAGCTTTGAGGAACTTAATTTTCTTATATTTAATGCAAAATTTTGATCCAAATTGAAGCCGCTTACTTTTGAAATCATCTTCAACTTTGGCTGTTACTATGTGTTGCTTGTGTTTTGATTGTAAAGATATTCCAGATTGAGTGTCCCAATCCACTGTGGTTCTGCTACTTTTGTTGGGAGAAGTTACGCTTCGGCTATTTAATTTACACCCCCGGAAAGCGTTGGTTCGGTTAAAATGGTGTTGTTGGGTACTGCTATGTTCATTAGATCCAGTGTCTTTAGAATTTAATTCTGGTATCACATCCAGAGATGGTTTTACAACCACAGAGGTCTTTGGAGTTCTCACCATATTGGGTGACGCAAAGTATCTTCTTCTGTGAACACCGTTGTTTTCCTGCTTTTCATTTTCTGACACTGCTTCTGGAATTGAGTCCAAATTATTGCTCAGCTTCAGTCTTTTCTTTTTCTTTAACTTCGGAATAACCAGTGGAGGACTGTTCTTGTACCTGTCTTCGATTTCCTTCAATTTGTCGACAGCCTCTCTTAACAATGTTCTTGTGTGTTCTTCTCTTCGCTTAACTTTCATTTCATCATCTTCTTCAACGATGGGAACAGACGTACTTGGTACATCAAGTTCATAGTCCGAAGTGTCATCAATAGTGCTCACATTGCTTTCGTATTCTTTGTCGCCTACAAGTTCTGGTTCCAGTGTTAGTAACAAACCATTTTCGGCTGTTTGCGAGTCCTTGTTAATAACTGGAAGTTTAATTGTCACCGTTTTACCTTTTGAATTTCCGTTGTCTCCCACTCTCATTATTCCACTATAATTTCCTGTAAATGCGTTGACTTTTCTGCTGTCCTTTGGGTCAGAAGATGCCCACGCTCTCGGAATAGCCTTTTCTTCAGATGGATTGACCTTCCTTGGAGCACATTTGGAAACACTGTCGTCCATTTCAATGTTATCAAATTTAAGTCTAAAATCATTCTTTCTTTCAGATTTTCGTTTTGATGTACTTCCTACTGGCAGACTGCAACTCTTGCTGACTGTGCTTTTGGGGCTACAAATAGATGTTCTATCTGCGAAGTGAACACTGCTTCCATCTAAACTTCTGGCTATTTTTGGGAGATGTCTATCCCTCGGCAACTGCCTTACTTCGAGAGAAGATCTGTTGTCGTAGCTGTGAACCGTACTTTGTGATGGAATAAACAATCTGTTATGTTGAAAAGTCTTCATTTGTTCTGTATATTCCAGCATGGAAGAATTCCTTGTTTTCCTCTTATTCCTGTGTATTCCATGAATTATATCTTTATAGTCCTTCCCATACTGTTCTGCCTTCTCGTACAGTTCTCTCCTATTTTGCTCTACCTTTTTATTTATATAGGTGGTACCTGAGATAAGGTTAGGGTGAAACTTGACACCTGCAAGGTAACCGTCACTTCCCACAGACATGGCTGTATACAATGATATTGCTTGCAGATATTTAGATTGCTTTGAAATTGACACTGGTTATGTTATATATCAGCAATGGCAAAGTTTTCTTTTGTGTGGTCATAAATACGGCAAACACAATCCGTGAGTTATATGTCCTTGTAGAGTTAAGAGATCAACCTTCTTAACTTCGTATTACTCCAATCAAATATTTTCTCATGTTTGCATGTCAACAAGTGTCCTTAGATATTTATGAAATAAGACCTGTAACATAAACGTATAAATAACATAAAAGTTTGAATAAAAAATCATCCGATAAATGTTATTCTTAGTAATTGAGTATTACAAACAATGACAATGACTACATCATTTATTGTAACGTTATATTTCAAACAAGAGATTCCGACGTTGTACTTATCTGAAGTACGTAATAACTTCTCAAGATGTCATTTTATACAAGTTATATGAAGTGTGCCATCTACTTTTTATAATTTTTTAAAAGATAAACTTCGATAGCACAAATAACTTGTGTCTTACCTCTTCATTTTCCATGTGTAATCTGACAAAATATTTCTACGGAATCGAATCAATGTAACGAAGTGTTATAAATTTAGCAACCATTATTGCACGTAATACTGCGAGGTCAGAAAATAATATTATTATAGACTAAATGTTTTTTGACTGCTCATTAAATCTTTTGATCCTCGATTAGCTTATTGAAGGATCTGAGCAAATTATTGATGTGTATGAGCTCACACTTCTGTACATTACACATTTAGATCTATTAGATCCCTATGGTTTACAATGTTGTGAAGTGAATTAACTACAAGCTACAGCATAACGATTACACGGTTGTAAGTATATTGAGTGGCTCTTTTGTATGGCCATTCAAATTGTAACGAGCTAAATTTATCTGAAGTTAATATTGGCCAGAGGATAGTTAATGCAGACTAAAAGATACATAGAGACAGTAAATATGCTGTTGTAAACAGACAAAAACCTTATCAACTGCTTTTAAAACAGGTCGTAAATTTATTTGATTAACTAACAGCTACTTCAGATCATTGTCCTGTAAATGATCGATATTTACACAACAATTCAAATACAGAAAGAAAATTGAATGTGGATCTTTGCTGTAAAGATCAAGATACACACATTATATTGTTTGGGTAAAAGATTACAACACCACAGAAAAAATGTAATAAATTTTGTTGCAAAAATGCCTGACATGTCTGAAATCCGAATCACAATCTATAATTCTAAATTGAAAGAGGACATCATAGGTGGTTAGTCACTTGTCCCTTATCCCAATAAATTATCTGAGCTAAATTCTTCGACAAAATTTGTTTCGAGGCACAGTACACAGAATTCGTATCAGAAGTTAGCGCACCAAAAGCACAGCGTGAAATTCTTTCTTTCTCTCTTTGTTTTCTTCGTTTCCAAAATGATACGATTTCTGTGTGTTGAACTTAAATATAATTTTGGTCCTGCTCTGTTTGGTTTAAAAACGATAAAATATCAAGATGATCAATGTCATCGACAGGGTGACAAATATAACATTAAGAACAAACAAAATCTTGTCCATTGCCCTTGCAATGAATCTCCATTCCCTGCTGAAATTTGCTCCATTTACATCATCCATTTCCATGGATTTCAACTGCTCAAAAATGTTTGGTGTTTTCAGGCTAGTGTTCTCAAACGTTTCTTCAATATTTTCATTATTTGTATCTTCTTTGGATTTGTTAGTAAATCTGTTAACTCTTTCTGTAGAAGCTTCTTTGGACAACGTTAACTTCTTCAACCAGTGCGCGAGTTTCTCCGGAGGCTTTCGTTTTATGAAGGGCAGATTGTAGACGTTTATCACAAAAGCAGTCCAAAACATTCCAGATAAGTTAAGTGCCATCAGAAATAAAAGTAATTCAGCTGCAATAGTAAGGAGGAAAATTACTTTACCGGCTGCAATAATATGTCGCACCGGGATTCCCCAAAAAGGAACCCTGGATACATATTGGCTTATTTTTGAAATAATGCTTGAGCTCTCTACAAGATCATGGACTTTTATTTGGTTAAATGGACTTTTATTCGGTGATTCATTAATGCAAATGAAAGTCTTTAATTAACAACTTATTGTTATGTCTGTCAAAGGACCAGACTTCGGTTAGAGTTACCACCAGGAGCGATGTAGTCTAAAGACTGCAGTTAGAGTTAACACCAGGGATGCTGCAGGCTTCCCACCTTTGCCTGCACCTGCAAGTCATGTGACAGCCTAGAGACTATCCTATTGGTTAATTAGAGTTATGCATTAGCATCATGAGTAGCCATCTTTGATTACAGTTTTAGTTCAACTTGCACCTTTGATGAGACTGCATGTATTCTGTACCAGTGTTAATAAACTATATTCGAAGTCTAAGAACTATTGTTCTAGTCTTTTTACAATGCCATCTCAGGTTTTACACTAATCTTTGTACAAATTGGTTTACTCTTGAACTATATATAAGTAAATACCAAAGAAGTGTACGTTAAAATGTAATTCATGGTAACAGTGGTGTAAATTTTAGCTCTTGAGTTTCAAATAGTGAGTAGGGGGTGCTTAATTTCTAGTATACATTCCAGGTAATACGTAACGATATATTATGTATTTTGAAATTTAACCTCTTCTCTCTATTATATCTTGCTTTGATAAGTTTATAAACTAAACTTAGGGTATCATATTTTATCTTTAGCATCTTCACAATTGAAGACAAAGCACAGTTAATTTCATATCGTTTTAGAGTGCGGGGCGCATACCCGAATGAAAGTGTATCTACAAATGAACATTTTTTAGGTACCGTGATATGAAATGTTGAAATTCCTGTCAGTTTTGGAGAAATAGTGCACCAAAAGCATAACGTTTCCACATTTATAAGAATTTCAGGAGTTGAGTTTCAAAAGAATTTTCTTGTATACATGTACTGATAATGATGTCAACTATTCACGAATTTTCCATTGAACAAAAACGTTTCTAGTTACTTACTAAATAATGGAGTGTCGTCAGATTCTTCCGGTACATTTTCAATAACAACCAATCCAAATACAGTAAAGGACAAGAAGGTGGTGACACCTAGTGACAACCTCTCACTGCCGTCTGGTGGCAAAATAAAACTCAATGATGACAACAAACTCATGAGGTAGCATGGTGCCTGAAATATAAATGTTGTTCAGCACAGTATATGCTTGTTCACATTTTTTCATATTCAGAACAATCGAAATTGACACATTATATTCGAATGTCGCAGCATAAGAATCTATTGTTGGCAAAATAAATGTATTAAAGAGGTGCATTTTCAACTCAGCAATATCATTAATTTGAAAGAATGATTTGTTTGCCATTTATAATTCAATCTTCTATCCTCCTTGAATTTACAACAAAAATTGCCCATTCTGAATTATACGTTTTTCTTTAATTCTCTTGCATTCAAATATGACTACCTCCTTACCATTAAATTTGTGATGAAAAACAGCGACTTTCTTTCCAAATTAAGCAAAAAGTGAACAAAATTGTATTGAAACTCCCCAAATGAAAAAATCCTAATCTCTGATGTAAAGTTGACAATTTCCCATTGCTTACTCATTAAATCCGCCTCATTAATCTGTTAAGCACAAAAAGAAAACTCAAAATATAGGCCTTATTGTCTTGAGATGTAATAGTTTACTTATTTATTAAGGTACACCTCACGTATGAACATAATTCTACCTCTGTAGATGGATTTAGCAGAGAAATGTTGACTTGACTCGGAGTATATGCCCAGGAACCAACAGTAATGTCACATCTTTGTTGATCGAAGGGAAATCTGGATCAAAGGAGATATACAGCGTGAAATGTCTGAGCGGGGGAGGTTTCAGCATTCAGATTGCAAATATGAAAGAAAATGAGTTTTCTATACCTTGCCATATTCATAGCGCAATATGTTCTTAAGTATAAGGAATTGACTCTCACAATATCCCCATTATCAAATATGCATATGGTGTCGGGCTTTCCTGTGACTGGCAGTACTATGTTCTTGGTACCTCCAATTCTACATGAAAAATGTGATGAGAGAAAAATATTCGTTTTGCTACGCAAAATCTGCACCGATTGAGCAATTCATCGAGCCAAATGACAAAAATTACATAATTGATACTTAAAAGACATGTTTGCCTCTCAGAAGGTTAACTCACGCATTTGAAATCATGATATCAGGAGTCCATAATTCGTCTGACGGCATGACCATGAACGGAATGTCATTTGTATTATTCCATCTCAAAAATTCATCATTCCAATGCTGTGTAAAAGAAATTAGATTTTAGTTACTTACTTACCTGCTAGATCATAAGTGACTTTTGCAAAGGCAATTTTACTCAGTATTCATTTGCTGGATTATGTCGATACAAAAGACAACCTTTGGCATCTCGTTTTCATCCGCTGAAGAAATGTATTCTCGATAAAATACCGTTCAAACAAAGCTCACCTGTTCTAACCATACATTGGTTGTTAGAATCTGGTGCTTCTCATCCTGAAACATTGGACATAAGAATAATTAAAATTCACTGGAATACAAATACTCACGACGCATCTTAAACCATTTTATTTTTTGATGATTATGTTTAGTTTATAAATACTCACTATTTCTACAACTTGTTCCAGTGTCAGTTTGAGGTGAACATCAACACTTTTTCTTGCATCTTTGACAGGCCTAGCAAATTTGTTGTAATTTTTAAAAAGCTTCTCAATGAGTTCCTGTTCTGATTCCATGTTTTGTGCACAGATGCCTAGATACAGATACATACAGTATATATTTATTGCCCGCCACATCCGTGGGAAGTTCCCATACTTTACCATTACATAATTTGTAGATAAAATCGTGCTTAACTTAGTTACCAGGAAAAATGGTAAAAATCGCAGAGTAAAAATTAACCACAGCCTTCCAGGACATCACATTATTTCCCATTTGACCAACACTCCACTCCATAGTACTGAATTACAATGAAAAATATTAGCTTACAATAAAGAGGACCTAAACAACTTGTACGTTATTTGTTTTGGAGCAGAAGCAGCTAGCACTGTTTGTCAAAAACACTTTAAGGCATGTGAAATCTAGTGGCAATACATCGTCTAGTAAACTTCAAAAGTGATCTCGCTGTGCTCTCCCCCACCAATTGGCTAAAATTATTTCACATTAAACAGCATTTATTTAACATTTCCCATTCCATATCTTTTCCTAGATCCATTCGATGCCCGTTTGATATATAATGAAAAAATACATTTAATCATCATGCTTTATACATTATATTCTCTGCGAAACGATTAATTGACTCGAGATGAAAGAGAGTTGTTAATGGTATAATGGTAGATAAAAGGTACATATTCTTCTGGACTCGTTTTTGTCAATGCGACTACTAATCAATTGTGTTTCTGCTTCTATGCGATATTGGAGATGAATTCGATGCTAAATGATTGATTTTATGTACTAATTTATATGGTTTATATGTTGAATCTCTCCATAAATTTACATTGTATTAGTTTATGTAACATAATACGAAAGCAGTCTTTTCTTCGTCTCTCTTTTCAACCTTAAGCTTACAATAGGAAATCGTGTATACATATGACAGATAAATAGTTCTGCAGAATCAAACATAGATTCCATCAAGTAACTCTTTCGAAAACGTTTTGTAAGTTTCTTTAGTTTCTTATTGTCTCATTCCAAAATAAAGTTTAACAAACACGTAGTTTCATTTAATGCATAACAATGTCATGCAATGTAATGACAGCAACCTGTACAATATATTTTGAATTATTAATTTTGAAATGGTGCAGTGATTCGGTACACTAATAAAACTAATGTACGGTTAACCCCTGTTTGTTAGGAGTGAGACAGTTAATTACAATATGTCAATCAGTTGCAGAACAAACATGAATAACCAGGTAAACAGAAAACATGTGGATTTTAAGAGTGAAGAATCAAGGCCAATCTACAGGTGGCTACACAATGTCGAAGCCTTCACAATCTATCAGAATTGTTCTGTTTTGCATATTCTGCATTATTCTGATATTTTCATCAGGGCCATTTCTATTTCTATTTACGAATACCTCCTTAGGAGATGCTGACTCCTGCTGTTAGTAATAATAGACCTCAAGGCACTAAGCAAAAATATAAACACAGCACTGGAAATGATTGCATGACTTGGTCACTATTACAATTGATTAGGTGTGAAGTTTGAACTGGGGCATGAAACAATACAATGCAATGTATGCTGTCATTTTAGCATGGTACAGTGTTTACATCATGAACATGTTGGATCTTTATTGTTCCATTGTGAACACTGATCTGTGAATCAGGGCACCAAAACAAATTAGCCTGACATCTGCTTGAAATTCTGTCAACTAATCAACCCGGAGTTGAAGTATTGTAAATAGAAGCCGTATCAATATGTGAGAACTTCAGGAGCCGTATTCTGTATCACAACAACGCACACTAAACTGGCTGCTACAAATTCTTAGCTTTTTTGCATTGTACCAGACAAGATACTGTATTACTGTATTGAAGACAATAATAAGCATATGGTTAAGAGGAGTACCACTTGTACATTGCTTTGCTCCAGGCTATGTATTGATAGAGTATTCCTTCTCTATGTATCTACTATAACCATGGCCTCAGGCACTACGATTATTGTTCCATACGGAAAACACATGGAAATTATATCTAATACGTTTTCCTAAGAACATCTTGTGTTACATAGAGAAGATTATGTCCTTTTGATTAAACTTAATTTTATTTTCTTAAAATACTACTCGGGAAAAGTATATTCATTTCTGTTTGAAGCTTTTTTATCTGATTTTAAGAATTATAACAGAATTGAGCTCGAATTCGTATTATCACGCACTTCGGTAACACAGCGTGAAATTCTTTTGTTCCAAGACGTTGTCAAATTGATAGTGTTTTCATGGTATGATATGGGGTGAGATTCAGTAATTTCCAAATTTATATTGTTCATTAATGTTTTACCTTCTGATTTTCATTATTAATTTATATTTTAAAAGACAGTGTTATTAGGAAATTCAGTAATTTACAAATTTATATTGTTCATTAATGTTTTACCTTCTGATTTATTTCATTATTAATTTATATTTTAAAAGACATTGTTATTATTATACAGGTAATTTCATTAAATTTATGAACATTATTCAGAATATAGGCATATTGTTATGTAATTCCATATTCATACAATGCAGGCTTCAGTAATCGAATACCTTTTGTTCAGTATCTAATTCCTTCATGATTAACATTTATGTGTAGCAATGTGACATTTTATGGGAACTTTCTTAATGCGCTGGGAGAGAGAGAGAGAGAGAGAGAGAGAGAGAGAGAGAAAGAGAGAGAAAGAGAGAGAGAGAGATTATTACAGAAACTATACAAGGGATGAAACAATAAAGCAGGAAAAATGCGCACTTTGCTTTTATTTGGGTGAATTACACTGTGTAGCATAAAAAAAGGGACACAGAATGAGCAAAGAAAAAGGATACAGATCAAGAAATGCCAATACAGCCAATGGAAATTGTATCTGGTCAATGGGCTTTCTCGTACCTTAAAACCTTTTGTTCTAAGTGCCGTGCTAAGAGGCACATAATCGTCTATTGGCCAGTTCACGTACTTTGCGGGGGGTAAAATTTCCTTTGATTTCTTGATCTAAGGAAAAACGAACAAGCTGAACAAGGCGTGAAGGAGAACTTTTCCTACCATTACTCTTGTACTGCTGCATTCGTAATGAAGACTGTGAATGTATAGAGCACAGCCCTGGCCCGCGGCTACATGAGACTAGTGGCTGAGAGACTGTCGATGCTTTATGGCCAAGATAAACACCCAGCAACTGTCAACTAGTTCACAGTTTCGGATTTATGTACAGTGTTAAGGGAATTGTGCAGGTTGTATTTCAGCAAAGTGTTATTTCCTTACAAGGATATTTATTATGTATTTTGTCTGCCCAATGAGGGAACTTTGTATCACAAATTATTCATCAATAATTGTTGAAGTATACCTTGCCCTCTTATTTCTTAAAGGACAACGCAGTTGTCTTTAATAATACTGCCACAAAAGGGTAGGGACATCTAATAAATGCTTAAAGATGCAAGGGATTATTACTGTGTATACAATAGTCTATTTTCAACTTAGTGAAAGGTACCCAATAAAAAGTGATATTTTGATAATCAGCTTCTGAAATTGCTATCAGTTTGGAAACTTAAAGAACAAAAGAATTTCGACTTCTGCACGCAAATAGTTGTGTAGCAGATATCGATTTTTCTGTTTTCCGCCCGACGATAAGTGACGATAAGCAACAATATGCCCAGATTGGACATTGCCTATTTCCATCACACAAAATTTTCATTATGTGAGAGTATTGGTTTTGATATTTTATTATTTGTATGGTAGTATACATTTTTAAGATGTATGCAGATATAAAAATATCTCAGGATGGATGCTGCAGTACTCAAAATAGTAATCTGCCCAGTGCGTCAAAGCCTTTTCCGCCACTTATCGTCCCTTATCTTCCGGCGGAAAACAAAAAAATTTGAGATCTGCTACACAACTAATAGGGCTTCGCTCGTCTTCTTTTGTGCAAATCATAATCACCACATGGTGTAGCAATGAGATCAGTCAAAACTCAACAACTACAAACCTAAATTGTGTAATCCGGTTCCCAACCGCAGGACGTGTTAATGATTTAACATGTGTAACTTGGAGGCGTATTGATACTGCCTTCTATTTACGAATACTTCCTTAGGAGATGCTGACCCCTACTATTAGTGATTAATGTACTCAATGCACTAGCAAAAATATAAATTCAGTGCTGGAAATGATTGCATGACCTGGTCACTGTTACAATCAATTAGGTATGATGTTTGAACTGGGGCATGAAACAATGCAATGAATGCTGTCATTTTAGCATGGTGCAGTGTTTACATCATGAACATTAGATCTTTATTGTTCCATTGTGAGCATTGATCTGTGATCCAAGGTGCTTGAAACTAGGAATCAGGGCAACAAAACAAATCAGCCTGACATCTGCTTGAAATTCTGTCAGCTAATCACTCCGGGTTAAAATATTGTAAATAGAAGCCATATCAATATCGAAAGCATTCCACCTCGTCCGCTTTTCTCACTTAATTGATGATGACTTGTATCCTGAATAGTAAGATTACAGCCTGTAGAGCCTCCAGCCACAAGTAGTCGCATAGCAGGCTGCAGGATCTCATGCCTTACAAAGGTCAATTTCAAAATTGATTTAATGAACATCACCACATAATGGAAATCCTAAGCGGTTTTCTTTTGTTTTGTTCCCGGAGTTACAAGTTGATAAAAATGTATTTTGTAAGGCAAGAAATCGTAGACGATTAAACTACTAGAAACTGTCATGTACATCATATAAATCAATGAAGCTGTTTTTAGACTTGTGTAGGGCAAGAAACATTCATCCTATAGCTACTGTTATTGTCACGAGATATGAGACAAGATATAAACGTTCGTAAGGCACATCTTAACTGAGCAAAAAACAGTAATTGAAGTGACTTCTGTGAGAAAAAACATCCCACTCTCTCAAACTAATGGTGAGTGTCATCTAGCTAGTCTGTTATCTGATTTTTGTAAGACAATCGATACGACTCCCTGTAACTACTAGATGTTGTCGCGCACAACAAATCAATAGGGTTGTTAATTGACTCTTGTAAAGCAAGATCTCACACCCTGTAACTACTAGAAATTGTCGTGCACAGCATGTAATTAATGGGGCTGTTAATTGACTTGTATTCATAACAGAAACAATACTTTAAGTCTGTAATTACGGAAACAGGCTTCACATGTTAATAACTGAGAGAACTGAGGGGAATGTGACAGGCTTCTATTTATTGTACTCGGATTATTAGTCTCAAATTAAGTATGCAATCAAGAATAGTTCGGAATGATAGAGGAAATATAAAGGCATAATTACACAATAATCGAGTACATACGGTTACAGAAGGGAGTTCCCATTGAGTACTGTGTTCTCAGGTGATCTCTGTACACTGAAGTTGGAAATTTATCTTTTCGCCGAATATTCCACATTTATTCACTTGGTGTTCCTTTAGGACATTTTCATAAACAACTATCAAATGGAAGTGAAGACAATTCAAGGCTTGGAATTTTTTAATTCGTATCAACTGTCCATATCCGAATCAAATTGAAAAACTGTAACTCATCATTATACTAACAAATATAAGGTTTGATTCTGTCACGTTCCTGACACTTTGACCTAATTTTTTCAGCCAATGAGG
>JBCAUI010265411.1:0-15978 GCA_038406195.1 Haplosyllis anthogorgicola
CATCTAAATACCCTCTTTATTTCCTGTAAAAATCCTATTGATGCCACTTACATTGTCAGTTTAGCAGCCATATTTGTTTTTCATAGATTATTTCATCACATTGGAGATTTTATCCTAGACACTTTGTATCCTTGTGATATTGTAACTTCAATTGTCTTAAGTATTTTGATATTGCCAAATGAGCTCAGGTCCATCTGGACCTAATTTTTTATGAGTCATCGTGCATTTACGGGGATCCGAGTTTCATGCAAGGGACCACTAAATCTTATAAAATTTCATTTAATAGACAAGCAAATATTAAATAATCTTTACCTCGTAATAAAACATGTATTCAGCTGCAACCTTGAAATACCCTCCGCTTAGAACATTTCCAGACATACAGTTTTAATAAGATACGACTTACACTGTACTAGGATATACATGAAGGACAAGGTCCTGAACAAGTAATTGGAAAGTAAATTGCACTGTTTCCGTACTATGGTGCGGAGTAAGGTAGATAGGGAGATTCTGCTTGATAAATGACATTTGTACACTTTAGGCGTTCTTTATTTAATTGGTTGGATCACATTTTCCACCGCACTTTGAAATCAGGATTAAAAAACTCATTTGAGGTTGAAATGTGTTGTGCATGGCAATGTATTTTCTTCATAACAGTATTTCGCCATGAGATAATGGGAAAATATTAAAAATTTTATCCATATTTATAAACAGTTTGGCTTTTTAGGGACCAAGTTCAATTTTTATTTCTATTTATTTTTCGATCACCGCACTTTGAAAATCCTGTCAATGCAATGTAATCCAAATGATTAAAAAATAAGGCCTTCGTTAACTGGAAAGGCTTTTTAACGGTCTTAAGCGAGATTTAAGCGATTTTCGTTGATTTAAACTCGCAGCTGTTAACCGCTGTATTTGTTGTGCTGCCTCTACAATGTCAACGTACTAAGCCGAGTGATGTGATCTGCGGTATATTTGGGAAATTGTCTTTTGATATGAAGGAACATGCCGTGGCCAGGAAACGAGAAAAGAAACAGCTTCAAAGAACTTCCACGATCATTTCATTCTTACGCAATACGAAATTTATCAGTGCGGGGCAATTGCATTGCAATTTCCCTCTTTATGTCGAAGAATCTGTGTTGGACAGCAAGCTTCCCAGTCGGTTGCCATTGGCGATGATTAACTGACGGTTTTATTTGCATGTAGAGTCGGCAGGCTTGAATGGAGCCGAAATGAAGGTAATTTGTTATCAGAGGCTTGAAGAAAGGGTTTTGTTATCTATTGCGTGTAGAGAGAAATTAGATTTTGAAGCAGCTATGTGTGTTTGAAGTTTGACTCATGCCAATGTTATTTCCGCACCAAGATGTTTTTGGAAGTTTACTTCTGAATGAAATATTGCGACTTTGGCTTATTTGTTACATTTTTGCATGCGGCATGCCGTATCCAAGTCATAGCGTTACCCAGTTGACTGTAAACACTCGGCAATACGAATGTTTCAAAACAGGGGTACCATTGGCCCTACAAATGGTTATGCGCTTATCCCAGATTAGGGACTGTGACGGGTGCCACCCAAAACTTGAGAAAAAAGGAAAACGTTTTCTTTACTTTAAAACTGAAACAATTGCACCAGAAATTACACGCAAGATTCGATCACGCTTTTGAGCCAAGTCTTTTATATGATATAATACGATCAATTTTTTAGCCTGCAAAATCTCTGCTTGCATTATTAGATTGGTTTCTTTTGAAACTGGAGTAATATAATTTTAGATTTTCTTTGCGTCGACATATGCAGCTCTATTGCCGAATATTGCCTTACTGACAAACGTCTCCATTTAAAATGCTTGATGTAGTGGAATGATGCAGTTAATATAGGAGCCTTACTTGACAAGACGGATTGTTTTAGCCAAGTTAGGGGCATTTCAATATCAAGAAGAAACCCTTGAGACACACAATTTCTTCGTACTACATAACATTATCGAGGTTGCTGCAGTAAGGTTGGGGCTGGAGCGATTGCAATGAGAGAAACTAGTCATATAACTTTGATTTCACCGTTTATTGCAATATTTACACAACTTGCAATTCATTCAATATGTAGAAAAAACTGAGTTGACCAGTATAACTGGACGCCTCTACAAACGAAACATTAACAATGTTTTAAGAAATTGGTACAGGGATATCATTAGGTAAAATCAAGTGAACGCAAAGTATTTCATTTATTATTGGTTATCTAGCATGAAATATGGACTGAACACAAATTTACTTTGATATTTAAGGCATTTGGGACTGATTATGAACATGCAAAGCCAATTTACTTAATTTGGAACCTGGTCACATTGACCACAATGTGTTTAAAATGAATGCAAGCCGTATTCCTTATCCAGGAATCCCCTGGGATATATCCTTGACTATTGGTCTAGGAATATTACTCATGTGGCAAATTAAATTGAATTCATTGGCATATGATAAAAAGTAATGAAATGAACCAAATCCGGATTAGAATCAGCTTATCCTGTACTGGATATGCATAAATATGACACGCAATACAAATTAAACCAGAAAACTTCAGGTGTTTCTATCAGAAACAACTGAAAATGACCCAAAAGTTCATGAACTGCTGGAATAACCTAAAAAATAACCTAAAATGCCCTGCACGTGAACAAACAACAGTAATAATGACACACTAATGCACAAATACCTACCAAAGACTGTCCAGTGTTTCCATCCATGTGCCAAATAAATTGCACAAAGTGCCTCACAGATGTTACCAAGGCTGAGGATTGACCAAATGTGAAGAGCCCAGGGCCTAGGGTGGCCAAACCCTGCTCCTAGATCATGTGACACTACCAAATATTGTCAATCACCCTCAATCACCCCTGGGTCAATACCATATATGGAATGGAAAATTTATTCAAAAATACTACGAAATAGTAAAATGTTGGATCAGTTCAAACATCCAATGCAATCCTTTTTCAAATTTTGAACTTAACCCTTTTGGAACTATTTTATCAAAAAGTCATGAAAAAGCTACTCCATGACAATATTAAAGAATGTGAGAATTTAAGTTGTGCAGGAGATCGCCTTTCCGACCCGTTCATCTGTAGTTTCCGACACAAGTACAGTCAAAAGTACTAAGAGAACAATAGCCCTGAGGACAATTAATAACTGGTCACATGCCAGTAAAAGGCACTTTATTAAGTTCACAGGTAGCATCAGTCGAAAAGTGAAAACATTAGTTCAATCAAATCAGTGAAAAGTTTCATGGTTCTTTCGGAATTTTAAAATTTTATCTCTTGGACCTTGGACAGAAACATTCATTTGAATGACAACCATGTGAGGCATATATTATCAGATAACGCATTCATCTAACAATGCAAAAACAGTACAAAATGTATTCAGCAGTAGCCTGGGTTTGATACAGGGAGTTGAAACAACTGTCATCTTACTTTGAAGATGAAAATGCCGCTCCTAATGAAGGCAGGTGAAACGGCCGATCACTGAAGTTAAGCAAAGCCAGGCGTGTTGTCGTCCAGTGACCATGCAAGGAAACGGAACATCCCCGAAATCTAAAATTTGACGAACAATGGCTCCATAAGGTTGTTTGCTGATCCCATAATAAATGGGTTGATGATACATTACGTAACAAACGACACTGATCCCCCTTAAATCTGAATCTCTCGGTAATCTGAAACATCTAGTAATTTCCTTGACATAAGGCAAATTTCTATGCTATTGTGTAATACATTATTTACTGATGTTGCCTTGTGCTGCTTACAAGATTCTTAAGAATTGTTCTGAGGAAACATGAGGGTTACGCTTATGAACACATGGCGTGAAGAAAAGGGAAAGTCAAATAAGGAATAGATGCTAACTAGTATTGTGAATGTTCCCCATGAAGATTCTTTGCTGTTGTGTCACTGAGGACACATTTTACAAGTGTGCAGATGCCTGTGGAATTTCTAAAGTCTTTCTTCTCCGGAGATACATGAGCTCATCAACCGACACACTATGTGCTGTTCCTCATTCTATAACTACCTTCACATGACAATAGGCTGCCTACTGCAATATATCGGCCTTAAATGTCATATGTATTCCATCATCAAATGAATATTTCGTTTTCATCCGTATTTTTTAGATCATTTAGCTAAAACAGAACAATATTTTTCAAAGTAAATTGCATCTGAAACTAGGTCTAGAGGTGTTTTAAAAACTGGTAATTCCATTGTAATTCTTGAACGACGCATATTTATGTGATGTGTATTCTGCCTTTCTTCAGCTTGGTTCTCTAGCAGGAAGCCATATTTAAATTCCTGTCATAAGTTTCGTTGAGAAAACTGTTACGGTACAGCCGACATTTTCTGACAATTCAATTTCGTTATCAATAGCCCGCATTGTCAATTTATCATTTCTTCCAAGAAAGCTTGAGACAGAGTAAGGGCATTACGTTATTTTTGACTCTTGATTCTTTCCAGTCTCTCTCATCTACATTAGAAACGCAGTTGATAAATCAGGTAATGCAGTCTCTATCATTACACTCTCCGGTCCCCAATGTACCGAGCTCATGTCTGTTCACGTAAAGCCATCCATCTTGCATATGCAAAGCCTCTCCTCAGTCGTGAATAATGTGCATGAAATAATAGTTAAGGGGAATGGCGACGAATCTAAAACGTTGGCGTAAAAGGCTGCTGTTTCATTAGCCGATTTGAAGCCGATTATTGGAGAGATTTGTATATCATACTATGTGATCGTTAACGATAACTGGCTTAAATTTGGCAAATGTAACATTAGCCTAAGGCCGCTGTTACATTAGCCGATTTTATGCCTATTATGGGAGCTATCTATATAATCGTTGATGATAATAGGTGTAAAATCGCTTGATGTAGCATTGGCTAAGGCTGCTGTTACATGAGGCGATTTAAAACCGATTGTCAGCGGCGATTTCATAGCAATGAAACAGCAGCCTCACCCTTAAGCTAATGTTATATAAGGCGAAAGAAACGGATTTATCATTGACAAGTACATAATTTTTACATACAAATCGCTCCGATGATCGACGTAAAATCGGCTAATGTAACAGCAGCCTAAGAAATTTCATCTGGGAAGAAAGCCCCGTATGATAATGGAAGGCACATTACACAGAAGATCGTCTACTACAATTATAACTTTAATTAAAATGTAATTATAAAGGAGAAATTCATGTCGCAAACATGTGAAGGAGCTGTCTTCCATCAGGAAAGCTTTGTATCAGTTTCCTTCTGGCTTCTTTTTGCTTTCGGCTTTAAATTCAAGTAGGTGGAAGAAAATCAATTACTTAAAATAAGTAAAGTAAGGTTTTTAACTGGATCGGTTAATTTGGTGTTAAACATAATAATTTGTGGTGATTTGTTTATGTCGATCTGATTGGTCCCATTCTTTAGTTGGTTACATCATCAGTTTTCCTAAAGTAGATAAAATAAATTGTATATTTATTTTAGACTATTCTGTGGCTGTCATTTCACATTCTTCCTTATCGTTGTACGTTATCTGTCCGTTTACATACGTCTGCGTCGAAAAATATTAGTCAGTTACGGATCCAGAAATTTGTCAGGAGGAGGGGAAGGATGACTCGAAAGTCTTTTTAAGCCAGGGGATAGGGGGCTGAGCCTCCTTGGCCCCTGGATGTGATAGTGTAAGTAACTAAAGTTCAAAGACACACGGAATTGGAAGTTTCAAAGCGCCCGAGGCCAGACTACGTCGTTGAATGTGGAGCGGAAAGATAATGTGACCATTGCATTTATTTTATCCAAAATGTAAAGTTGAAGTTAAGTGAAACAAAATTCTCTATCGTCGTCCGTAAACGTTTCTGTCTATGAAACATGTTCTAACTAATTGACAAGTTTGGCTTGCATTAACTATTTTCTGGTTTAACCTCATATTTTCGACTCAGACTAGGCCGACAACAAAGGCAGCAAGACGATATGTCATTGCCAAGCTGTACGTCCAACGTAATGCACGATGTTCAAAGAATGACGAATCTTCCTGTATCTAACGAGGCATACGACTGAAATAAAGTGTTAATGGACATGCACCACTGTCGTCAGTAGCAGACAGCAGTAAAATTTAGGATTTCTTTGCATGGTCAGAATTTTCAAAGTGGCGCAATAATAGAAAATTAAACTTGGTCCATAAGAAGATTTTCCCGATTGACTTGATGGATCGTGTCCGACGCGACTATGTGTGCAACATGTCTCACCTTTATGTAAGGTTTCTCTTTTTTGTGATAGGGGATGAAATCCAAAGAATGGAATAAAATAACTTAGCTACCACCAGGTGTATGTGTCACATATACACCTGCGGGGGGGGAGGGGTGATTTGTGAAGGGTATTAGGTTGACAGAAGAGACCTCGCCACGAAAGGCTTATTCCCCCATGATATGTCAGCTTCTTCCGTGTTTCCATATTCAGTCCAATTGCATCAGCCTATCGAGCACATTTTATGTAGCTCACTTAATTAGTTTTTAGGTTTCAGTTACTGTGTGCATGAACTCTTGCCAGCCTTTCCCTTCAAACCTAATGTAATTCTGTCAATTTTTACCAGGTAAGGAAGATGAAAGCTTAGCGTCTGGAGGATGCCAAATTAACATTTGTTTCAACTGGGTTAGCCCCACTAAGCAAATACGGCAACAAGTTCCATGGATTGGATGTGTTACCAAAAAAACCCCGGCTGCCTGTGAAAGCTGCTTGACGCAGCCACAGATGCCATTTGTGCGGGATTTTCTAATGTTTTCCACTTGTGTATTTGCAGTGCCAATGCTGATCTGCTGGACAAATATGAGAAGGCTGAAAGTAAGTATCACTTAGTTATATATCGAATCTGTCTATTTCTGTTTGCTGCTGGGCTAATTGTGAATTACAAACAGACATACATACAGTGCATTTAACGAAATGGTCGTTGGGTAAAACGTAATAATGTCAGTCAAAAGATGGCCTTCATCATTCTCATTTTATTTATCAGTAACATTGAGTTTGTATCTGTCTACGATGTAAGACTCTCGCCTAAATAATATAACACTGCTAGTTGTAGCCATTACACGTGGCAGAGCTCCTCTATTAACCATTTAGCTGGTGCTCTTATCTCTATGGTATCTTGCATTCCTATGCTAGCTGCAGCAAGTAACTCGTTTGTACCCCTCTACGGCGGTAAGCCATAGCGGGTATATAGCTGCAGTGCTTCTGGTAAGGGCCATTTCGTAAGTACCCACGCTATGTTTGTAAGATACAAGGATTTGTCCATTATTTTATTTATATGTGTGGTAGTGTGGTAGTAGTCATGTTAATGCAACCTGTTATAATAACAAATGATAACATGACACTGTTTTGCTCATGTTTCCACGTAAAATACATTGTCCTGTCACACTTTACCATAATGTAGCATACGGCTGTATGGATACAATACTTCATCGTCTAAGTACCTTCCTGACAGTGTCATATTCATTACTACACGTTAACGAAAACCTGTGGCTCATTTTGCATTATGGAAATTAAATCTCAGGAGTCTACACTTTGAATTTGGCAGCCATATCTGTTAGTTTTCATAAAACATTGACTCATATTCTCAATTACATTCTAAAAAGGCCGAATGAGCGCAAGTCCTTATGGAACCTAAACTAGTAACGGCAGTACACAGACCAGGTCGAAGCATCAGGGTTTTTTTTCGTAATATTTACCAATCTCTTTTTGCGAGGATCTTGTTCAGTAAAATCCCATTCACGGGCATTAATGGGACGTGTTAAATATATAGCAGCTCACAGTGTCTGGTCAACTTCTTGCAATGGCCCAGAACACAAATGTAGATTTCGTCCAATACATAGACCCTCCTGCTGAGGCATGAGGATCAACAATGTTTATTTACCTTGAGGATGCTACTCGCCGTTTATCTGTTTCATACGTTGCACTAGTCCTGTTCACGCGTCGCCTCAACTATGCGCCTCGTTCTCCGTCCAGGGACAGATCATACGCTGCGCCTCTTTGATCCTTGGGATGAAACACGACCCCTGAAATGAAATAGGACTCGCTATTTGCAGTTGAAGTTGAAAGTTAAAGTTTATTCACGATCGTACACTGCTAAACAAAGACTTGTTATATGTAGACCTGTCATTACTGTAGCTGAGACCAGGGGTCTTGATTGATCCTACAACAGGTTACACCGGGCGTGATCTGTCCCTGGATGAAGAACGAGGCGCGTAGCTGGCCCAGGGGCTTAATCGTGACTGTTACAGCGTTTTTATCAGGTCTGTGTGAACCAACACCGTCCATTACGACGAGGAAAGAGCTAGTGTAGACAGTCATTGTGTAACCGTGAGGGGCAATTACACATCCATTTTCTTGGACGTTTTAAAATGTTCAAATGATCAAAGCTCCATCCAGTATGTTGGAGTTTCTATCCTAAATGACTTTTAGGTTGATCAGATTTTTCCAAACTTTCATGTGGCCGCCTGAATTCATGGGACGTTTAGCAATTTAACAGACTGCATTATGTAGACTCGGATCAATTTAGTAAAATTCATCTGTGGTCTGCAACAAATAAATGCGCACGAAGCTTTCTCGGTTATTAATTATATTTAGTTTGAGGAACCTTTCACGAAGCTTAGTAGATTAACCACAAATTCTATCCGGAGTTTACCTAACAAAATTTAAGTAAGCCCACTTATAGGAATGACAGGTTACGTTTTTGACAACAATGCTATTGTTGCTAATTTTGTATGGAAACAGAAGAAGTATTAAATGGATGAAGTTTTCTGCCAATATGCTGCATCAGTTACGTATCAACAATTTGTAAATATCAAACAATTAACATTTATCACAAATGTTAACCGGTCGTCCTTAAAGAGGGGCTCACTGATAGTTATGTAAACACCTTATAAAATATCCAAATAGTCTTTTAGTTGAGATATGCCTAAACTAAAAGTTTAGTTTGGTTGCCACAGCCAAGGGTTAGTGTCTTCGTTACCCAGCAGCCTTGTTGGTTGAACATTGGCATGTTAGGTTAAAATCAAGCACGCCGAAATGGCTTGATCTGAACAACCGAAGACGTTTCATCGCGTAACAATAATAAACTCCATCCAGAAAGAAGAATGAATGATAAGGCTTTTTATACCGCCCGCGTATGCGGGAATGTGTGTGTGTGTCTGCCTATCAGTCGGTCCAGGCTTATGAACTGCTTGACCTCGAAACTTCATTTTTTCTATGGTGCTACATCTTAATAATATCTAGGTCAAGTCCGAGTAACAAGGTCATTGGGTCAAGTTAAAGGTCACAACAATAAAAAATGTCCTATTTTTTACTGTCACCTGCCAATATCATATGTTCTAATATTTCTTAATGATATGCAAGTCAAGGTCAAAATAAAGGTTGAGTCGTTTGAAGGTCAAATTGGGGTTTTTTTCAAAATTGTTCGATTGTTTGGATTACATTACTAGCCGCATTTTGAAACAAAAACAACTTGTAAACAGATGTAAAACATCTTGCATACCGTATTACGGTAAAATACTGCTCTCGGTCACATCAAATGTGGTCCATAGCAAGCCCATCAGGGGGGAATCTTATTTCATTGATGCTTATCAACAGTTTAGTTGTTTAAGAACCA
Source organism: Haplosyllis anthogorgicola (assembly GCA_038406195.1). Taxonomy (NCBI): domain Eukaryota; kingdom Metazoa; phylum Annelida; class Polychaeta; order Phyllodocida; family Syllidae; genus Haplosyllis; species Haplosyllis anthogorgicola. The sequence continues at coordinate 9,616 of JBCAUI010265411.1, forward strand.
AAATAATTTTTATTATATTTTTCCCGATCGCGGCATTTTGAAAATCCAGTCACGGCAATGTAATCCAAATAATTAACAAGAGAGAAAGAAATAACCAGTGGGGTCACAAAGCCTCATACCGTATTGCATGGCATAGACCACCCTACTGGGTGGCTTCAACCAAAGTGACCCCCTAAAGCTCATCTTACCGTTACGTAACAGGAGGAGAAAACCACAGATCATTCTCGTCGATACAGTGAGCCGACATGCTCTCTATCGACCATTAGGATTAAAAAATCGCCCAATATCGTATTACATAATAGGAGCAGAAAACCATGGATCCTTCTCGTCGATACAGTGAGCTGAAATGTCCTGTATCAGACATTCGGGTAAAAAAGGCCCCACATCGTGTTAACTTCTCACAATTCTGCCCAGCGGTCTTACTGAATAACCGTATTGATTTAAATCGGGTGGTTTCGGTTTGTAGGTCACATGAAGTGTCTGAAGGATGAGCTGGGAAAAAAGCGGGATAAGGACAAATCCTTGGAGCATGAGGTACGTATAAATCTAACGTTTTGAAGATGAATTGCTCTTCAGCTGCAATGTCGCCTCTTTCTGTAGGAATCTTAAGTGGTTTTATATGTCCAGTGTTAATCAATGGTAACCACTAACCAGATATCATGTGTACAGGGATATTCGAAATGATATGTCAGTGGTTTAGGTGCAATATGTAATTGGAACAATTGCAGATGTTATGTAGTGTTAATGTTTCTGTGTTACTCTGTGTTTGTATGTCCCACGAATGCCAGATTCCATTAACACCCATTATCGTACACTGATTAAGAAAACAAATGTACACTCATTTACTTACATTTACTCATTTAATTAATTTAACGTGGCTTTACCGGTGATACAATCAGTAACAAAAATATCATTTGTGGCTTTTGTTTATCATTCCTGTGTGAGAGAAAAAGAATTAATTTCAATGTGAAGATTGTTTTCCTAAGAGATAGTTATCACAAGGAAAATACCTGAAAACAGAGAAACACGGTGAATTTGATTTCACTTGGAGCGGGTATCACTGGTATCTGCAATTGCAATAATTTTTCTGATATCGTTGTCTTAGTGTTATTATTTGGCATCAGAGAAAATTTTGGGGTGAAATAAATGCATGTAGCGCGAGAAAAAACGTTTTGCTTACAAACTCCAGAGTATACTATAGATTATTTTGAAAAATGCACACATTGCAAACTGAAGTGGCCAAGGCCTGTATAATTTAGGTAACTTTTAAGCGTTTAGACCGTGGTTCCTTTGAGTTGGAGTAGTGAATTTTCTGCTTTATTTGGCAAATTCCGAGTCTACATATCTCTGTTTGACCAGAGAATTGAATGCCCACCATTTAAACTGAAGAAACCTTTGGATTCTGTGATTTATTTCGGGCAGAGTACAGACCAGAGAAAACAATACGCGACCCTGGCGTGTACTATGGATGGTACATGAAATTCTGGTCCACTAATGGCTTGTATTCCAACAGCGCGTCTTCAAAAACTAAACGCACGTTAATTTTGGTGCGTTTAGCCTGCGTTGAGCTTCCCTTGAGCATTATTCTCATTGGCTTAACATTACATTGCCATCGGTGCATTTAAAGGCGGTGCGTTTAGTTTATGAAGACGCGCTGGTTACCTTTAACGCGTATGCAGTTAAATCCTTGCGCCACTTCTTTAGCGTCAGCCTCATTGGCTTAACATTATCGGTGCATTCAGGACAGTGCGTTTAGGTTTATGACACGTGCGGTTAGTCATCGCAAACCATGCAGCGGCGTATTTACTTTGGGAAGTTACTTATGCGGCAAATTTAGCACTACGTCTTGCAAAATTAAAGGGTCGTGGCAGCTTTGTAGAGGGACAGCGTGAAGCCAAAGAAAATCCATGGTGTTGTTGAATAATGACACCGCAGTAAGAGATGCGTTATCTTTCGCTTCACTACCTTCAGAATCCCTGTGAAGTTACACTGTTTTGGTTCCGTCAAAGATATAAAGTGGAAGCAAAACTGGCCTGGAAAACACGTACTATTGGAGATGACAAACCTTGTGTCATAACTGGGGAACGTGACCTGACACAAAAAGCCACGGATGTTCATGACTAGTCGACGAGTGAAAATTACTAGTCGTGGCAACCCTAAGAAATTCTTTCGTATCATAGAATGAAACTATGTTTTATCTACTAACTTCCACATGAACAATTTAGTCGTGTTCACTCTTCATTGCGTTCACTCGTTAAAATTTGCTAAGGCCAGACTTTTTTTATTTGTTGGATTACGTATCAATGGAAGAAATTTTTGAGAGCGGCGATCGGGAAAAAAATAAATAAAATTGACTTTGCTGTACATTTTTGTAATTTTGATTAAAATTCACAAAATTTAGGAACTATTTTTCCAAATGATGTTCATCGAAGTGATGGAAAGTTATGATTTTGTATTGTTTGGGCTCTGATTTGTTTGTTTGTTTGGGGGTTTTTTTGGCTAGTAATATTAGTAGTTTACTAAAAAGAAAACAATTCAGATACCATTGCTGAAATTAGTAAATTTCACTCCCATTTAATTAGACAAAATGTACAGAAGACAAATTTAGAAAAACCTAATAAGATTGGTGGGTTGGTTGCGTGATTCCGTAGTTAACGTGTTGGTTATTACATGTATCTGTGCTTTCAGGAGTCGACGAGAGCCCAAACACTGAAGCAGCAACTCGACCTGAAGGAGCTCTTCCGTATCGTACAGAAAGATGTGGAAGCTGAATGTATGTCCGATGGCCAGGTAATATGTCATCGCAGTTCTGGTTTTTGTTGTTGTTTTGGTTTGTGTTTTTTGGTAAATTCAGGAATCAAAAATGGTGTTACTGAAATGTGACATAGTTAATATTTGTTGCATAACTTTTGCAAAGACATAGATCAAATTTCGTTTTACAATAAATTCGTGCATGTGAAAATTGTCAAGACAAACACAGCAATAAGCAAATCATCCTGCTTTGGGAAAGTTGCAGTTTGACTAAAATGGGGATCCTGCGAACTTTAAACGATACATCGATGTGTAAAATATAATTTAAAACCTTGATCCAAACAATCGGTTGTAGAGACAATCACTAAAATCCTTAAGTCAGCGGCAACAAAATTGGGAGAGGCCGTGCACTGTTGAGACATTGTATGCACGTACCAAGTGTACTCCTGTTGTTTGTTTCTCAAAAGGTTAAAATTTAAGGTCACAGGCCTAACTGTTTACACAAATGAAAGTTTACTAATCTTCAGTAAGGCATTAATAAAAGCAGTCGTTGTTGAAGTTATATCACAGTCAATTCCTATATGGACACAGAAAATAAAGCGGAAAAGATTTGTTTGCGCATGATATTTAGTGAGATGTGTTGGTAATTTGCAGATTTAGTGTTTAATCTACATGCCTCCAGACAATACAATCCCGAAATAAAACAAATTAATGTCATAAGTAGTCATATGACAGTCTCTTAACATTTTGTTAATTCGGAGGAATACAGACTCATGAAACCTCAAGTTGATGGGAAACTCAATGTCAGTTTGTGCAAGAAAGGATGTTTTGAATTGGAGTAGAAATAAGAAAAGTGGGTATAATTTTGTTGTTTGAATTACTTTAAACATATAACAAACAAACGAAACGTAAACATAATAACATTTGTTTGGTCATTTTATTTGATGGTTAGGACTACATTTCCCAGTGCACTTTGAAGTCTCGACAACAAGAATGCCATGCAAAATATTGCAGCATTTACTAATTCCGCCAGAAGTAGATTGGAAAAAATCTACATTTAGGGCCAAGATTCATTTAATATTTTCATTTATTCCGATTGTCACATTTTGAAAATCATGTTGTGAAATGTAAATCCCATTGTCTAAAAAAGGCCTAATGAAAGAACTCGGGTGATTCTATCTTAGTTCGAGAGTAGAGCCCGTATTTGGTGATTTTGGTGTCGGCATGTGCCAGTTATGATGCTCATCAATACACATCAGTATGATAATAGGAGGAAGTGGTACTGGAGTGGCTGCCTTAATAGCATCATTGTTCTTGTAGATTTACTTTAACGACACTGGATTTACATTTATCTTATCCAAAATGGATAAACAAAATGCTGTGATTGTAGCTCTCGTTTTCGATGAGAGTACAGTAAGGTAGAACTCCTTGAAAGGGCACCTTCAATTTTTGTATTCAATCTGCCCGTATATCTGGGTGTTAAAATACTAGAAAAGGGCAAAATTGTTTGCAAACTACAGCGCGTTTTCACAAACATAACGCTCAACCATTAACGCAACAACATGAACAACTGCACCCGTTATACGTTGTGTTGGTTATGTTTGTTACCTAACGCTAAAAGAATGGTGTTAGTAATAACCCAACAAACATCATGCGTACGGCATCAATTTCTTGAAATTGGAGCACAGTTATTCATGTTGTTGCGTCAAAGGATGGGTGTTAAGTTTATGAAAACGAGCTCCTTACCCTTTCAATAGGCAGCACACTGTATTTCTATGCCTCCGTGCTACAATTTTCAGCATAATAGTAAGTGGACAAAGAAAGTGTCGTCATCGTATCATTGGTTTTAATGTGTGCTTATACCATTTCTACACAGGATACACCCATCACGGCTTCGACGGAGTCGGTGCGTGAATCTGTGGCGAAAGAAATCAAGAAGCTTCGCAGCAAACTCGCGAGGAGTCAGGCAGCCTTTGCTATATTGGTACGTATCACAAAATATTCACTTACGCAGTCAAAGGACCGTTACTTAAAATTTGAATGTAATAAAGTGTACTCCGATGTTAAACAACCTCGGCCACAGTTAGCACTTGGATGAGTGACCGTCGAGTGAAGCTTATCATTCAAGGAAAACTTAACTTACTCGAAATCCAAAACAGGAGTACAGGTGACTCCAAAGTGGTTGTGCGCTGGCCCCAGAAATAAGTATCTTGGATGGTTGCTGAAAACAGAGGGGAAATGCCCTTATTTTAAAGTATAGATTCCGAAATGGAAATACCTTGTAATAGATTCTATTATTTCGCAATTCTTCCGCAAAAGGTCTTCCGTTTTTGAGCACTAATAAATCCGCTGATGGATGCATTCAGGAAACGGCAAGTGTAATTAGACCTGTTGTATGTGCTCACTCAGGCGTTGAAAAACCATTAATCCCCATTGTTCTTGTATAATTATTTTGCTTGAAAATCAGAAATATTTGTTGTATGGTCTATTCTACCATCACATGTCCAATCAGATCCCATCCCATTCCGTAAAAGGCAAAGCATTCTGTTACCACTTTATTCCTACTGTGAATTAGGTCAAAAGGGGTATCTCCTATTTACAGAGTAAGTGTGATTCGTATATATGGATAAATTGGTGATCAGTGAAAGTGGAGTTCTTTATGATGTACGGCTTATAAGGATTTTGAGCTGCAATTTAGATTGATGAGCACCTATTTCGACCAAGCATCCGCTATCAATTTGCCATGCATATGTCAAGTTCATTATCCTAACTACTGGCATTCAAATGGCATTTTTGTTGCATTGCTATGTAGAGACTAGGAGACGAGAGCTTCTGGATGGTGAAAGCCCTCCAAGATTGATTGGATTTCCAATCCGCATACATGTATATGTTTCAATAGTGACTTCATATAAAATGTAATCATAAATAAAAAATCTGAATGGAGACATATAAGAGTGGTCTCACAGGGGACGTGGTTAATAAATGTAATAAGAGAGAACCCCGAAGGTAATTCTGGTCCCTTTGTGAGTGAAATGAGCATTTTGGTGCATTATGGGGTAATGTTACACAAACTGTCGGGTCTTGAGGCCTTTTTTTTTAATCATTTGGATTACATTGCACTGGCAGGATTTTCAAAGTGTGGCAATCGGGTAAAAAAATCAAATGAAAATTGAACTTGGTGCCAAAGAAGCCAAACTGTTTATAAATATCAATAAAGTTGTAAAGTTTTTCCTGAGCATCTCATGACGAATCTTGTTACGATGGGAAAATCTTGCTGTGGACAACATGTTTCAACCTCAAATGAGTTTTCTTTGTTTAAAATCCCAAATTCAAAGTGTGGCGGAAAATGTAATCCAAAACAAAACGAGCAATCTGACAATTGTAGAGGCCCCTGTATACGCAGGGGGGTCATCATGTCAGTTGTAATCTCAGCCGACCTCCGATGGGGGGAAGGGGGGTCATCATGTCTCATTCCCATACTTTATCCCCATAATTCATGCATGCATGCACACACACATGCACACACGCACGCACACACGCATATATGCCCATACCTCATCCCAACACCTCGTCCTCACCTGGGGGGGAGGGGGGGTCATCATGTCTCATTCC
>JBCAUI010265522.1:0-30095 GCA_038406195.1 Haplosyllis anthogorgicola
TTTCAAATAGATCTCCAGGGAACTTTCTCATGAGGAAGACACCAAATGAGCATCACCGCCAAAAAAGATCCCATCGGGAGAAAGAATATCTTATAAATTAAGGGGCAAAATCTAACTAATTTTGCCAGGAACAATTAACGTTGATATTTCGACAGAATGAAAGCTTTTAATTCAGTCCCAGATGTTTAGATAAAGGTTACAGTCGTGCTATACGGATTGCATTACCTCCATTTATTCAAGTGTAAGTCAAAGAGCTATTCATTTCTGTCAAACGTGCCAACGACGAACTAATATTGAAGTAATAACGGATAAAATTAAAACTCGTCTCAAGCTATTACCATTAAATTTCTACTCCGAATTAATGTATTGCCATTATCTTCAGTTGGTGGCGGCTTCAATTTAATTTCCAAAATTCCGAAATCGTCTGAGAAGTTATTGGACCTGGGTGTACCTTATCACCTCAAGCGAGACATCATCTCCTGATGATGATAAGGAGGATGTGGTTTCTAGACCTGGGCCGATTCATCGATGAATCGATCGGCAGGGCTTAAATCGGCGATCATCGATTTTAAATTTGACATCGGATTATTGTCCTTATTTGGGCATGACTTTTCATATTGAATAGTTTTCATTTTAATGCCTACAAAGCCTTCAAAATTGAACATATATTCAATCTATACTTTCATATTGATCACCTATATATTTTTAAGCAATGTATCTGGTGTCATTATATATTATTAAGTCCCTCCACTATCCGCTATGGAACAACAACAGCCAAAAGCTCGATTCCTTAAAACGACACGAAAATATGACACACTTCAAGCCAAATTTTAGAAGAATATGCATGATTAAAGATGGCAGCCGATGCATTGATCATCGATCGAATTTAAGCCACTGATCATCGATGACAATCTTTACCCGATGCCCCAACTCTAGTGGTTTCCTACACATTAGGTTTGTCCCAACAAAAAATGTCTTTTAATCACTATGTTTATTTACGTTATAACCTAACACCCTTGGCACAAAACTTAACTTACCTATTTGTGGTTTGATCGATTCAAAAACGTAAATAAGCAAAGTAACCAGAAGCATTTTACTTTTGTTAAAAAGAGAGCATTTCTTAACATCTGTACCCAGTCCGGGAGGACTAACAAATGTTCATCAATGGCTTCTCATATATTAAAGCTTAACCTGAACTTTCAACTTTCCTATACGTTATTATAATACGAGGTCTTCAAATTCACTGCACCTCCCCCACATTAAAGATGATTGTGTCATTTTCGGGCGTCATTAGATTTGCTGCCTGCTCCCAGATCAGTCTTACGTAACGTAAAGTCTGCTCAGTATTAGCTAAATCTTGACGAATATGGTCCGGAGTTCATTAATCTTGATCGCAAAAGACAGAAGCGATCGTAAATTACAGCATTTAATTAGAATACTCAAAATGACCTCATGTTGAACTAAACAGCAGACAGCTATTTCTGTTGTCCATTATATTCCCACAATATCTTGACTTGGAGTGCATGGTGAATATTTTGTTTTTACCAACCCAAAAGTCCCGTCTTTTTTGTGATTTCAGAATGCAGACATGTGCATGTTTCTCCTCAATCTTAGAAAATTTGTGTGAGCGGGTGTAGCTCACAATTAAGAAAATTTGTGTGAGCGGGTGTAGCTCACAATTATCTGCTGTCTTGTAGAGTCTGCATGAAAGTTACGTTGCGAGAGATTACCACGCAATTCAACAGAAACGTCCAGAATATATCAACCGTGTAACGTTAAGACAATTATTAGCAGCTAACATGTTCATGTCGCGGACATTTTATTTTCATTTAAAAAGAGAGAAATAATAGCTGCAATAGAGCTGGACACACCCGATCGAAAAATACCCAAAACGTAGTCAAATAACTGCACGTTTTCAAAAATAATCCATGGGTTGGAAAAAAAATTATCGAACTCGGGTTGTTCTGGGATATCTTCCAAATTGTGTCTAACCTTAAGATACGACTGATACCTCCGTATACATTTACTAGTCTAACACATACGAAACATCTGAAATAACTGGTGTGTAACATGTGATGTTTTTTCTCTCCACCAGGTGGCCTTACAGTTAGTGCTTTACGGATGGATGGCTTACATGTTGTGGGTCTTGGTAACCATTGTCGTGGTAACGGTGGATCGGGGGGTACAACACGGCCTCACTAGAAACCCTGTAGATTTAGTTGATACAAGTACAACAGAGTACAGAGTAACGTCAATGCACGCCTATATGGCGTATTACAAAGTACGCCATGAAAGTGCTGCGATGTTATGTTTATTGGTGCTTGGTGCTGCCACCACCTTGCCGTGGCCATTAGTGGAACTATTTCATATCTTCCGTCACGTACGTGGAACTAAACCGGCTACGACGTCATTGGTATCACTCCGTCTTGTACTGCAGGTAACCATGACAACTGTTGTATTACAGCAACAAGTGTAACAACGTACAATACTCAAGCCGCAGAATTGCAAAAGCGAACAAAGCAAAATACAGAAGAAATGTTTTCCGAGTAAATAAATAAGTAAAATCCTCATGTACATAATGATACGTGACATCGTTTTAGTATATCTTGGTTGATCACTAAAGTTTGTGCAACTACTGGTCTCGGTTAGTGGACCATCCGAGTGGATGGTTAAATCTGGGTAAACCCGAAATAAAATAAAAACGGGAGAAACTTGATTGTGCAAAAAAGTGAATGGTTGCCACCAAAAATAGAAACATTTCTCAATGATGAGTTCTGAAATTCACTCAGGAAACCTCCACAGCAAATTAATTTTTCAACTTTGTCATTTAAATAGCTGTTAGGTTAATAATCTGCATAATTAACATCATGACTTTTAATATCGTATTTATCACAGGTTCTTCCGTACATCTACTACATGGTTCAGCCCGTGGCGTTGATACTCGGTTTTCACAGAATAAGGAAACGACTAAAATTTACCCGTCAACCGAGCACAGATGCACCAATACAACTAGTTCCCAGTAACAGTGCAGATGCCTCAACACGACTCATCTCAAGTCACACCAGCACTTCACTACAACAGTAAGACTCAAGGCATTTTCTTATTCACTTTCTTTTATTAGAGATCTAATTCCCACAGCACTTAGGAGTTTACCAAAAACAGTCGTTGTAGTGGAGGAGGTTACCACTGCAGTTGAATTATTCCCACAGCTGTAGCGCACACGCAGAACACTCAGAAATAAGAAACGGTTCTCTGCTGTTCTCTGCAGAGGAAAACATAGCATTACTGCCTGGTTGCTTAATAAACTTACTATTAGTGATGTAATGCTGTGAGTAGTAGAGTACTTGCTCATGTGTTTCAGGTGCAACTGCATGCTACGTGAAGCTTGCGCCAATAATATTCCTAAATTCATTACTGCAACCATATTGGAAACCAAATTTTGGAAGCTAATTTCCAAGACGTAATACGACAACGATAGCATGTGAAATGCCAAGCAGCAAAATATTGCCCTGTCGGTTTATCGCATGTTAATTGGTAAAAAAGTTTTCAATTTAATTGGTATTTTTGAACAGTTTAGTTCTTCACTCCATTGAGGCCTCTTCTTATCCGACAGCCAAATGGCAAGAGAAATTTTATTTGTAAACATCTGCAGCGTCTGCACCGTGTAAAGTGAAAACATCTTTAGAAAATTCAACTGATGTACAAATGAAATACTAGATTAAATATGACTACAGACCATAATTTTTCGTGCATCTTAAATACCAAATATAATTTACTTTTGCAATATTTAATAGTGTCCGGGTAAAAAGTTGCTGCAATCCTCATTAACTTCCCATAAAACAGACAATTCCCACGTAAGTCTAAAACGTGGTTAAACCTACGATGAATTGATATAATTGACATCATATTTCATGTTTACAGATAAAGTAGATTTTAGTTATCTAAAAGCAAAGTTCTTTTGATTTTTTCGTTGCAGTAACAGTGCAAATCCTTCAACACGTCTCGTGTCCAGTCACACCTGCTCTTCTTCAATGTAACTAGTCAACAGCACATACGCCATAGACCAAGACTAACCAGCACAAGAAATCGAAAACCATACGTATGTAATGAGCACAATGGATACAGGGCATCCAGTATGAACATCTTTCATCTTCATGAAATGAATACTCAATACAAGTGGAATGAATCTTCATGGAATAATAGTGTGGTTGGTCCATGACAGCAGTGAAATTAAATTTGGTAAATAAAGCAATTTGTGGAGAAAGACCCACACCTTCAAAAGTGTAGCAACTTCAAAACTTTGTATCCTCTCTTCGTTTCGAAAATTTACCAATCTAAAATGCTGAAAAAGGGCAATCAGCATTGTGTTCTTGTCTTTTTACCCGTGGTCAATTGCCCTCCTCACGGTAAACGCAACAAAACATTTTCAAAAGTAATTGGACAATGATTCAAATTGCAATGGAAATAAATCCTGAACAAAGTCATCCGGAGTTTTAATGAGTCCGAGAAACTGCAGTATCCACTGAAACATCTATTGTTTATCACATTGAAAACGACTTGCGTTATTTTTTCGTGCATTAAAATATTGTGTAATCATGTGCTTGAACAAGCTTTCAGCAACTTTAAAGGTTCTTACGAAGAAACTGGAAGTCGTGACAATGCTTGACAATTACAAGTTGTTTTCAAAAGAGTTGGAATCTATTTTTACATTGGAGATGATTATCTCGGGGCTTAAATATAGTTGTCTATTTGTGCAGCTTGTAAACTTTATCTAAGGCTAGAAATACATCAGGCGCCTAATACATTTTTCAAGTCTTGACGGAAACGTACTTTTCATTTCTAGATTTACATCTAATAACGCATGAATATGATCTAGTTAGTATTCAGTTATCATAAATTTAAAAATACGACGACTCATCAAGCTAATAGAGCGGCGTTGCAACACGAAGTAATAGAAGTTCGAAGAATACATGTTGTCGCACATAACAGGACTCTTTAATAAAGACTTTAGAAAACTGATGTCTATTTTATGCGATCACTGGTCATTGATGAGTGTTAGTCGTAATAAAAGTCAACACAAAAGATTTGCGTTCAACCTCAGTCACTCCATGTTAACATTGCTCAGAATCACAATCGCCTTTGTAAAGATCGTCAACTGTATTTCACCCCTAACAGAAGTAACAAACAAACGGTTTTATTTTTATTGATGAAGTTAAACTGTTTAATAATATACTGATTGATATTTACAAATATAACAAACATAATGTAGTAACACAAAACACGAGTTCTTTATCAAATCTTACACTTTTGTCTTCTTTTCTTTGAAAGCTAAAAGTGTAAAATAGCGAGGTTAAGTGACACGGGTTTTTTTTCGTCGTCAAATACGTATGATAAGCGTCAAAATAAAGATGTTTGGCTAAAGCTTTTACGTCATGAAAAATATTGACGTTTATTGTTTAATTTCTAGAATTTAATAACGTCACTTTTCACACCAACAAAAAAAATGTGGCAGTTTTACAATGTAAAGTGACGTTTTATAGACATGTGAAAAATAAAAACGTGAAACTTGACCTCGTTGACGTCTGCAAAAAAAATATAAAGAGATGAACTGAGAAAGACAGTCTACACTACGCTTATATACACATGTATTTGTACAGTTTGCTTTTTCATACATTATTTTACAGTGAATAGTACCAAAAATATTATCAACCTATCATTCTGAATTATCCAACAATGCTTGAATTTATGTTACTGAACAGCACTCAGAAAACACTGAAGTGCATTTTCGCTTACTCGGTGAAATTTGCACTCTGGACACCGATACCATATCAAAGCGTAATTTTTCATTTGGTGTCGTATGGCCATAAACGTCTAAAAGTGCTGAATGGGCATTTTCAGCCATTCTTTCTTCTGAACAAGATCATTATAAGATGAACTTTCGTTTTAAATAACAACATGCACATGTAAATTTTAATTTCAGCATCTTTATCCAAAACATTCACATTCAAAACTATTCATTTAAATTAAAGCAATGTTGGATTATTTACATAAACTTACTGACAGTAATAATAATACAATGTGCGTTTTTTTCTTTTCACAATTATTGTATTGAGTTAACCGTATATGCATAATTATCGATCACTTACAACAGTAAAGATGTACAAAATAGAGTTGTCGCGACTAGTTGGAATAGTCGACGAGTCGAGTTTGAAATGATAGTCGACAAATTATTTTGATAATCGACTAGTTATCACATATCACAAGTTGTGATTAAAAGCAACATTTGCAAGACAGAATTTTCTTCAGGATGCTTAACTGTAACTTTCATATAATAAATAACACAAGCTCTGTGTACCTAAGCTCTGTACCTAAAATGACACAGTAATTTGATGCGACTTACACAATGTAACGAACCATTGAAAGATTCGACTGGTCGGCCATCGTCGACTAAAGGTACCCGACTAGTCGACGATTGAATTTCAGCAGTCGCGACAACTCGAGCACAAGTACAAATAAATGATGCGAATAAAACTCTTTCACACTGAAACATCGCACTCCAATCAATCACATTGTGTTACGTTAACTGAGGCTGGGAGTTGATTAGCGCCAGATATCTTCATATAAAGCTTCTGTTTAAATATTAGCACAGTATGTACATCTCGTGAATAAAACAAAATAAACAATTTTCACCAAACCGTCTTGCAACACTTTTTTGTCTCCTTTTATAATAATTTTTCACGGTATTAAGTAATCACATTGAAGGATGAATGAACTTGCGGGCAAATGATTTTTCGTAGTCGTTTGATTTCAATATCAATGTTTTCATGTTGTAAAATCTTCATGATAGGAAACAAATTTTTCAGTTTTAATTCTCATTGACAACAACAATGTGCAGTACTTCGAAATGCAATCCAATTTTTTTTCTCAATCATTAAAATGTAACATTAATTTTACCTCGGATGGTAATGCTAAAGAATGACAGTATATCATGTTTATGAGAACTACGCATCTACTGCAGACATAATACAGTACATTGTATAGTCAAGCAAAATTATATATATAAAATAGTACAACTATTCGTTTTCAAGTACAAGAATTTGGCAAATGTACAAAGCCATGACTTCTAACAATAACGAAAAATTCCATGTGATAACATACCTGATCACACTTTAGAAGTTATTTTGTGTACAGGTTCATAAATAACAGAATTACCGAATCTGATTTTGCACATTAGGTCCAATTTTCAACATTCCACTGAATTTTGGCTGCATTGTTTGCAAAGTGCTAAATGTCACAGTTGCATAAATTATAATTTGCTACAGCAAAACTTCGATGAGTTGAATGCAACTAAACATTTACACAGTACAGTGGTACAAGTTAAAGTTTCCAAGTAGACTCCACGGGGTACTTTGAAAACATGTTGAAAATTTGGTACAGGACACACCACAAGTTAAATAATTTGCCTAAAAGAACTCAAAATCGATGGACTATCAACGAACTATCTCCTTTAAAATTCATGCGCTGAAAGTATTGAAAAAAGCTTTCATGTGTGCTAACTTGAAACACTGAATTTACTTTCTATGACTTAACATGTTCCACATGGAATTCTCCGAGTTTATCTCTTTTCGAGTTTCATAACTAAATTCACAGTGCTGCCTTCTTTTCTTAATAACTATTGTCAAAATTTAATCTTCCATTTTCTTTTTATCATTACTGACTTACGATTCAAACTTTTCACTGATAATAATAGCAAACTTTCAATTTCCCTTTTTTTTCATGCATGAGGTTTACAGCAGTCTTTTCCAATAGAACGAATATTTACACTTCAGTTTTTGTAAAGTCACAAACTTCGTACACTATATTACAATACAAAAGAGTTTATTATAATGAACATGTTTTTTCTTACTTATTACAAAAACGGTGGATAAGCTCGTTAACATGTACGATACATATGCAGATATAATTAGGTAACTCACATTTGTACATAACAAATTGAAGGAGAAAGTAATTTCTTTCATTCAAAACTACATCTGGGATAAACTAAACCAAAAAAGCTGTATATGCAAGACCACAAAAATTAATTCTATTCTGTCTGACCTGACAATACGGTAAACAATTTTGTATTGCGTACTAACGTATAAATTTAAAATTTATTAACGTATTCAAAAAATGACGTCAATATATCCTTGTGATTTTAGTTTGAGATTTTCTCAATATACTGGAATGTCTGTACTAGCAATATTTCCATTATTCCATAGCACCCGCATTACAAACAAAATGACACTCACTAAGATCCTTTCACATCAAAAGCAATATGCATGTACACTGTTGGTCATAGAATTCATTTTTGTGATCCTACATTTTCTTTCACTTTCAGCGCGTCTTCATAAACTAAACGGTCCGTCCTTAACGGACCGAATGAAACGCTGTAATGTTAAGTCAATGGGGCTAACGCTCATGGGAAGCTCAACGCATGCGTAACGGACCAAAATGCGTGTCCGTTTAGTTTATGAAGACGCCCTATTTGTCTGTCAGCAATTGTACTGTGCTTCCTAATCAAACAGATAGTAAAATACAAACATGCAAAACATCGGTGATCTTCAAGCGGAAATCAGCATAATGCCCATTAGTTTTGTTTTATTTGCATACAAGTACGTTTTGATATTAAATTAGCACTTTTGTGAATGATAAACACAGTATAGTCCATTCATAAAGTTCTGTGGTCTTCATACCCTTTTATCGTGTTGCAAATACACACAGATAAAGCACAGCACTACCTTCAAATTATGCTGGAACGAAATAGATCACTTTTTTAGGGCAAAGTGTGAACCACTGCCTGACAGAACTTTATGTATAGACTACAGATTGGCACCTTGTTATTATTTAATGCCACTGATTTTACGGTAGGTGGTGATTTTATTTGCTAAGTATGCATTTGTCATGTATTATCTCCTTGTTTTGAAATTACTTGGGTCGTAACAAAAATCATCGAAATAATCTACAAAAGGTGTTCTGCTACAACCAACACAATCTAATATATAACTACAGCGGTATGTACAGTAGATTCTATGTGTCATGTTTTTCATACAAATACTTTGAACTGTTACAATTATAATACATGGTGGCAGGATAAGGTGTGTGTGACAATTACCTTTGATAATTTCCAATCTTTCTCATGTCGATGTTACATTCATGTACCAAACAATAATCTATCTACAATATGCACCATCACAAATCACTTCATTTTAGCCATGTTCTCAATATCTGAAGCCCACTGCAAATGCAGTGAACCTTTCACAAACTGCTAAGGCCAATTCGCATCAAAGTGTGTATTTCACTGTACCATTATAAATGATTTTCCACATTAATTTAGTACATTTGTGCACAATTTTAACTGTTTTGAGAAATCACAGAAAAGACCTATTGAAATAATGCAAGACCATATTATGTTGCATTGTGAGTGCAAAGGGCTTCAGTTCCTATTTTCCTTTCATACCGGTTAAACGTTAAATCTGATCTTTCATGAGACAATTCTTTTATCACAATAAGATGTACACTGCAATAATATAAATGATTCATAATACAGTATTTCTGCGTTATTATTTCTGCACCGTTGATTATTAATGCCCAAATTTCACCAAATCATTCTCCTTTCGAATTGCACTTGTAAAATACCTATACCTTTTATACAGTTATATCTTGCACACTTGGCGATCGATACAGTTCAATCTTACATTTCAGGTTTAAAAAATATCACAGGAAAAGCCAGTAGCACTCGCAGCTGTTGACGCTGACACACTTTCATCAATGGCCATTATTGACAGATGGTGTTCACACAATTCTGAATTCAGGATATCACATTAATTTCTCAATGTTATTTCCAAATCACACCAATGTGTAGAGAATGTATCATCAAAGATGTAGCGCAGTTATATCAATTGTAATCATACCAAGTGAAAGGAAATTATATTGTGTGAAAATACTGACAAAGACTGATTCACATCAAGTATAAAAGAGTTACTTGAAAAAGTGTACGTTGAAAACAGTGGGGTGCCACTGAATGTTCCTTCTTACAAAGGAATAATCTTTGGCTCACGTTTCCATCCGTGTGGATAGAACTACATTCAAACTTAAACAATCATCACTTTACCCTCTATTCTATTCTAACAATAAACGTACCATTTTCACCAACATTAACATATTAATGGGAAAATAAACTATATCATAAGTCTATGTATAATGGTTAACTTGTCCATTATAATAACGCAAACAAAACACGCATATTTCGGTTAACTGCTATCTTGTTACTTGTGGAATGTGAAGCATCAAAATAGCGCTCTGAATATGTACACGTCGTCTTGTATAAGGACAGGGAATATTATTTACTGTTTATATGAACAGTGGAGTATTGCGCACTCGCCTGTACAGATTACTGACTACAATGTATAAAATAATAACAATAAGTACTACAAGAGGTAAAATACCTGCATACGTCAAATCTTTACTTACTTAAAACTGACTGTGCATGATGGATGCACACACAGAATGTGCATGATAGATGCGCACACAGAAAACATGAAAATAGTATTCCACATCAAGGATGTTGACAAAACTATCATAAACAAATTTATCAGTTCGAGTAAATTCTAAGTATCTACAAATTTTTTTGTTTGCTACACACTACATAATGTATAGCTTGACAAATAAACTTTGGCCTTTTCTGGATATCTACTTCTTGTAGCACTTTTTTGTCATAAAGTTATATACCACGAACATACCATCTAAAGACTACTACATTATGCTACTCTCACTGAGTAAGCATTCAAAATATTTCGTTTTATTTACAAATAAATTAAAAAGTTGATATAACATAAGAACAGCAGTTTTTAGGCACACATATACCATTTGGTACCGATGATTTTGAAACACACCTTCCTATCATAACACTATACAATCCCATTAATCATTATTTTAACCTTTTTTCATTCAAACATGTGAACAATCTTTTGCTTATAAGTTTACAAGTGTTCAAACGCACGTTTACAAGTAGTCTGTAAACTCCTCATGAAGCAGTACGCAACCTTATTAATACGAGGCAGGAGAATACAAAATATATATGAACCGGCTCTGATTAATATTCATGGCTCTGCGAAACAAGGCAATAACTTTCTGTGTAATTATTCCACAAAACTTACAAACTAATTTGAGGCAGATTTGTGCATCAAATAAAAGTGTAATGCATACTGGCTTCTGATACAGAAAATTTTATTTACGATAAATAATTTAATTTAATGATTCTTTTTTTCTTCTTGACATTGAGGACGTAATCTTGTGTTTATATTTGTAATTACATCACTAAACAATGAGTGCTTCTTTGAATTCAAATCTCAAAATACAAAGTCATTCAATAGCAGCACATATTGCTTCCTTTTAGTTTTACAACAAACTAAAGATAAAGCAGAAACCATTTTTCCATGTGCATTTATGCAAATCAAATACTGTAGAAGCTGTTTTGAGCGGCACCCTAATTTTTCAGGGCAAAGATGCCGTAAAAGGCAGGTATGTCATACAAATCAGGTAAAATAAACATCAACCATAAGGATTCATTTGACACTGACACTGCTGTAAAAGGCAGGTATGCCGTGAAAAGGTACCGCTCAAAACAGGTTCTACTATGTGTACTTTTCCAAACCCCTAACTGCTCCAGTAATATCTACAGAAACACACACTTCCTAGTAAAACGACCAATCCAACACCTATAAGTAACGGTCTGAGTGACGTCTTGCGCTCTTTCCACGCCTCATGTTCACGTTGTTTTTGCTTCATTCTCTCTATCTTCTCTGCCGTGCTTTGTATTCGTTCTTCCCGCTTTCGTCTTCTCAGCTCAGCACCCCTACGAGCACAAAGAATCAAGTTATACTTGTATAGAACAACCTGTCATTAGCTGTGGCTTGTGTATTAAATTCCCTGTTGAATAAATCAATAAAGACTATCTGACCCTAATTTTCTGTCATAAATGTACAGCTGCAACAGGAACATAGTGGGTAGGGTTGGGATGACAGTTAGATGCTGGGGCCATTGTAAAGATATTGAGAATTTTCAGTTTTGAGCATAAACACCGCATGATAATAGAATCAATTTTAGAGAGCAAAACTTTGTACACATGTATGTCTCAATAAATAAATAGTTGACTATGGCAAATTATCCTGTTTTATAATGATGCCACGTTCTTTCACATTAGTAATATCATAGTCCTCAATACTGCGAGTACAATCTTACGATACATCTAAACATCCTCACTATTACACATTGTAAGCATCGAAAACTTTGTTGAACAATAATCGGTAAGAATGATACGATGTTGCGAGACAGTGTTATTAGAACGTACTGTGAGTCTTGTTCTGTAGTCCCTGATAGTAGTGATGACGTCATCACGTCTGCTGATGTACCATTCGGTCTCGCACCTACTAAGTAGTTATTTGATTCAGTCTCCTGTAATGAGAAAAGACATACCGGTTAACTTAATACATTCTGGTAGTGTAGTCTCTTGTATTGGTATAACACAGGTTTGACAGAACCCTTCTGCCTGAATTAGTTATGTCACAAATCAGTTTGAGCGATTATATAAACTAGGTGCAAACCCCCGTTTGGGAGAATTCTTGTATTAAATCAGATATTAAACCAGATACCGTATTTGTCTGTTTATTGGCGCATGCCCGAATTGTGCACCCCCCCTTTTTAATGCATTTATGGATTTTTTTCAATAGCAAGCAAGTTTAATCGACAGACTTTTTACAATTAACACACATAGATAACACACTAACCCTAATAAATATTTTTAACAACTACTCCACTTTGAGAAAATAAGCAATTCTTACTAACTGCAGGGTGACACCTTACTGCAGAGCAACAAATTATGGAATTAAATGCCATTGTAACAGGTTTACAATATGCAGCTGGCCAGAACATATGTGAAAAATTTTGTCAGAGAGGTGACTTAAATGAGGTGCACCTAAAATAATAGGTCGATCGCACATGTGTCAATAAACAGACAAATACGGTATGTAACAATATCACATGTTGTAGCGTTAGGACGAAGCGAAAATATATTCATTGGTAATACGATTGTTTATATTGGACTTAAGTTTATGTTGTACCTATTTGATTTTAACAGCCCTTGGTATGTTAACGTTTAACTTTTCACTTCAATCAAATCACATTTTACACTTTACATTCTGAAAATGCAAATCTATTTGTCTAAGTAGTCTTTCAGTCGTACCAAACCCTAGTGCTTGCAAACAAAATCCAGCTCTAATATGAGTCAGTTGTTTCCTCACTACACAAATGGTGTGCCAGATGCACCGGGAGTGATTCCTCAGGCTCCTACTTACTTGATTGGATCGAGGTTTTCGAGGTGGTAGCGGGGGTGGTTCGTCTGGAATGTCGGATATATCATCTGGGTTGTACACACTACTTGTTGTGGGGGTGACAGCTTGAACCTCTTCATCACTGGGTGTTAGTTTGCCTCCAGGTGACAACGGTGGGATATCGCTCTGTGTGCAGAACAGAATTAAGTGGTCGGTGGACATTAACAGCGCATTCCAAGTAACCAACAAACGTTTGAAAGTTAGTGGTTATTCATAAATGCTGATTTTTGCATTTAAAATAACAGGGTGTTTAGCATCTGATTGGATATCAGCTCGGCAGCAAATGATTAATTGCTGTGCAAAACATGCTATAATTCACACACTTCTGGCACAAATAATGTGTACATAACAATCACAAATAATTAACTTTTTCACCCGATAAAGCTAAACCACATGGGCATATGAAATAAAGTGTGTGTTGCTACAATTAGCAAAACTTTCCTGGTACATACAATGTGCAAAAAATTTAAAGGTGCACCTCTGAACTTCACTCTATAAAATAAGTGAAAAGTCTCTTACCTCAAATCCTGAGTCCGGAGAGCGTGATAAGACTCTCTTTGCTCCTTCTATGATAGCGAGGTATGAGAAGCGGAGTTGATCCGGAGTCTGGATGAGTCCCATCCGGTATGTGCGCATATCCATCAGCACCTGCCGAACATCTAAACCGTCTGTTGTTCGGTTATTTTCAATCTGGAGACAATAATACAAAAAATTTAAGGCATGCCTCTTTTATGTAAATAAAAACAATAATACCGCATTGTTCCCAAATAAAGTGCCGTCTCTAATTAAAGCGCCCTTCCTTTTTCACCAATGACCTCTTGGATGAAATTTATTTAAATAAAACAAATTAATATCAGCTTTGTGGCTGAATATGGCAATCCTGATAGCTTTATTTGGTATAAAAACACTCAAATTATCTTGTTTGGTCTTCAATACTCATTTTACAGAAGATTTTAGTAAAACTTTCATCAGAAAGCTTGGTGCTTTATTTAGGAGCAATACGGTACATAGTTACGAAGTGATCACACGAGTTTGTTTTGCATAATATTTATGAAATGAAAAATATTTTATCAGAAATATTTCGAAACTAGACAAATTCCGAAAATATTCATTGTCCCACGACAAGGGAAAACGGCACTCCTCAGTCCATGTTTTCAAATCCTTGGCCAAAAATGCTTAGAAGATAACAAATACCATATTCCTACTCATGCATCTTAATCTTCTGTTGCAACTGATACTCAGTCTATTAATTAATAAAACAATAAAAGTGAATCTAATGATAGATAAGTCATTTTGACAAACCAAGAGCTAAGCCTAACTGTACTGACATTTTTGTAGCTGTTTATGAGTGCTTTTTAAATTCATTTCATTTTATTGCTTTTGTTTGGCTTTTATTTTTTGCGATTCCAAGTAAAATGAAGCATTCAATACACATGTCAAAACAGTTAAACTCAACACTGGCTCAAATACAATGTTAGTGTATGTGTTAAATGGCGAGTTTCAACGACATTTACGGGATGTACGGCCTTGTTTGAAATACTTAAAACATCACCATGCACATACATACCAGTATAAGACATGTATCAACGAGACAGAACGTTCCTGATCTGCCTATTCCTGCGCTGCAGTGAATGACTGGAGGTCCTACGTTAGGTTCTAGTGCTCCGGATCGCCGCACCGCCATCAAAAAATTGAGGAAAGCCGCGGGTGACTGCGGTACACCAAAATCTGGCCATGTTGTGTAGTGGAATTGCAGAACTTCTTTTGTTTGTCCGCTCTGAAAAGACATAACAATAACCATTTACTCTCTAAATTTGTTCTGGCATCTTCTTTCATGAAGCGAGAACGACAATTCTACACATGTCCAGATTCCAAGTCCAGACTTGGAAAGGTGGCCGTAAATGAGGATACATTTACATACATTATAACTACAGTAAAACTCATATTTACGGCCACCCTTCTTTACAGCTACTCCTGGTTTACGGCCATGTTGGCTCCAAACATTTTCTTCAAAACTGTATAAAAATGCAGTCCTCCTTTCCGTAAAGGAGGAGTTTTACTGTATGTACCCCGTGCATACATTTTTATGTGGTAACCGTAATCAGACTGTTCAGACGACACACATTTCAAAAGCCGAACACCGGAATGTTTTTTGTTGTTGTTTTTTTAAATCTTGAAGTATTTACTCACCCTCAGGTCTGTTAGTTGTAGAGTTCTGACTGTGAAGTAACTTGCATCTTGTTCCTCTATGAAGGTCACCTTAAGGTCAACATCGTCGAAGGTCATTTCGTCGTCGTCTTCGTTCTCCCCTCCGGACGGGTAATACTTGTGACACTTCACCTGCAAGTACCAAAACATTAATCGTTAATCCAGATAAATACAAAATACAGAAAAGTAAATACTCGCATTTTAAATGTGGAGAGTAAACCCTTATTCATCCAAAGTAAGTCATGTATAATTTGTTTCCATTTATAGTGTTATAGTTAAAATTTATGTACACGGAGACAGTGATGCTTTCACTTTAAACGAATTTTTCCAATAAAAGGACTTTAATTTAAACTCCACATATTATTTTGCCTGTATTGTCTAGGATGTTAATTACTGCGGAATACCTACGCTAAACGTGACAATTTATAGGAGCCTTGAAATTATATTAAATATCTATGTGATACAAAAGGTTGAAAAAAATTGTTTTCAACACTGTACAGTAAACTTTTTTTCTAAAAATCAATATTATTTTAATAACTTCTTTCAAGCTATAATTTATTTCGAAAGTTACATAACCTTAAAGGTACACTTTAAACTTGTATCTAAAGTCTGTAATTTAACCACAATTTTTTTCATTCAATTGGTCATCGAAATTGCCCTTTCTGGAAATTCGGTGGATTTTACGCACTAAATAAGATCGTATCCTCGTATAACTTAACTGAACCACCATGTCGCCCTTAACATTTTTGTTCTATTTTACATGGCAGTTTTTGCGCTTTCGCACGTGTGCAAATCCCATGGAAAAGAATCTTGTCTCACTCCAAATTATTTAGCTGCATGTAAGTAATGTAACAGTCATCTTATCTCTTTCATTGTTTTATTATTTGAGAATTCTTAAATTATTTGAGAATTGTATCATATTTTAATTTATCTACATTTACTATTTTCTTACAGTAGAACCTGTTTTGAGCGGCACCCATTTTACGGCATACCTGCCTTTTACGGCAGTGTCACTGCAAAACGAATCCTTTTTATTCATGTTTATTTTACCTGTTTTGTACGGAATACCTGTCTTTTACGGCATCTTTGATCTGAAACATTTGGATGCCGCTCAAAACAGGTTCTACTGTATTTAAAATTAAGTTATTTTCTTCTGATTTCTTAGATTATGTTTTGATTTCTTAGATTATGTTAGGATATATTATGTTAAGATCTGACGAAAGATAAATCCAACTGGACTTGACCCTTAATTAGGCTTAAATACGAATCAAACGTGGACACACTTTTTTAATTTTTGACTTTCTCTTGGCCTTAATAACAATGTTGGCAAAACTACTTGACCACATTTGTTATTAGGAAATAACTGTTAATATAAACTTGATAATGTCAAGTATTTGCGAGGCACTTCAAATTCCAAACAAGAAACAACAGACTGCGATAAAGCACGCATTCGTAGTTGAAACGAGACACTGCAGACATCCTTTTCATTAAGTAGTCGTATTTAATTAAACTATTTTCACCAATTTTAATTACGCAGACGTGATCACTGAATAGTCAAACACTTAATAATTAAACATTGAATGGTAGAATTAGCAGTGAACTGGTCACATCAGTCAACTGATGTGATCTACCAAACAAACTAATGTATCATACTCTTTAAAGTGTCGTCGGAAGTTTAAATGTTGTCTTCATGAGAGCATTGATAGTGCATTCTGAGATGCATTTGCATGGGCATTCAACATGTTTTTGATGATGGTCTTGATATCTGCTTTCAAGTGCATTGTGCGGTGTACGGGTTTGAGGTATCCCTCCAAAACAGGGTTTTCGTCAAAGATTTTGACCCACTAGTAAAGTGGACGAGTTTAACCTGGAATTCACTCGTCCACACCTAAATTACGGGGTGAAGTGACAGAATGTGAGCAATTATTGGAGTGGGATCTGGACCTAGGTCCGTACTGATTTTAATATGTCTGTGGACGAATGAACAAGTGTTAACTAAAACTCTACAAGAACTTCGAATACAACTCTTAACCTGCAGGAAGGCACTAATAATGTAAAGAACGTATCGCAAATATATACGTTACCAAAAGAGGGGATGCCTCAATTGAAGAGGGTGCCCCGATTCGTAAATACTGTAAATACGTTACCATGCCCTTCTCCATGACCCTGTTTAGCATGAGTATCGCCTGTGTGTCCTGCTCCCATACTACCAGCCAGAAGTGCCCCGCCGTGCTTTGTAAAGGTCCCTTCATTCCAGAAAAAAACACACAAAAGACAAACGTGCAGTGATAATGGCAATAAAACACAAAGAACACAATCAAAATAAGGAATCAAACGTTTTACACTGAATATGGGATATTGTGCTGAGCTGTAGGAAATATAAATGTCAAATATTTGTAATTAGTAATCATGTATTGGCTGAATGCATGCTCCATGTAACAAGTCAATTCAATAAACCATAAAAAGCGCTGATTTTTTCCCCTTGAAAATATCAGGGCATTTAGCACATTAGTGCGTTTAGGTATTTTTTGGGTTTTCTGAATCAAGCAGCACATAATTTCCAGGAACAAAGAGGCAGAATACCCAACTGTTGCCCAAGAGTGTAGAACTTGGGCTTTATGTGGGAAATCATTGTCCGCTCCTTGTGATGCGATGAAATGTCGGATCCGAATATTCGTGCTTTGCCATTGCCGTTTGTTATGTCTAAGTTAGTTGGAACACTTTTACCTATTTTGAACACTTTTATTTTTAAACTGAAGCGCGTGCTCAGCCAATCAAATTACTCATTACAAATTAATTTCGAAGCAGTGTATAGCAATCGCAGGTACAGCTGAAAAAATAAATCAAAGTCAACGGAAATGAAAGGAAGACAAAAAACAACTGCATAAAAGTGACCGTCAAGCAGCACAAATTATGAAAAATAATCAATTTATTTAAGTGAATGATGAGATACAGTGTACGAATCAACACTCAATATACACATACGAGACTGCAAACATTGTGTTTCAACTATTTTGCCACACACACAAAGGGATATACTAGGAAATCTCGTATTATTAATATGGAGAAAAATTTCTTCCCAAATATTTATTTTCAGCTTTTCAAAAGTTCAAAATGTAGGGTGAAGGTACAAGTGAAATCACTGGTTTGCAAGAAATCTGAAATAATGCTAAACGACAAACTGAAATGTATGACATTGCACTTTTGTACATTTGATTAAGTTAACATTTTCACAGTTCATTTCCATCCTAATTTTACACCTATCTCCCCCAATTTCATAGGTTTTCTTTGGGCAACCAGCTACATCGTGTGAGTGAAATCGTGGAAACACGGCGTAACAAATAGATATGTGCACAAGGGGAACACAAAATACAGGCCTCGACCTCGACGTCCGTCCGTGCGTCAAACACACCACAATCTCGATATGACGGACACTTTTCGAGAACACATCCGTCAAAGGGACAGACTAAAGTTAAAACATTTCTGGTTGAAAGTGTACAGCGATGATGTTTAGCTTTTCAGAAGTAAAAAATGTGTGCAAAAGCCAGATCACTGGTTTACACAACCAGAAAGTCTGAAAAATAACGCTATTGATGGGCGACTCGGAAATATGGCCCGTCATTTTGACGGGCAGAGAACGTCGTTAAAATTGAGGCGTGAAGGTAATACACGATGATGTTACGTCCGGTGATTTCATGCCGCTACCCACCCGTCCTCGCTCCACGGTGCGGTTCAACATGAGAACCGCCCTGGTGTTCTGTTCCCAACACATCAACCAAAAGTGGCCGCATGTTGTCGGGAGTGGACCCTGCACGGCAGCATGAACATTGAGAAAGAATGGTCATTTTTAGATTTAATATCGATATCTATACACATAAATCAGCGCATTTTCATAAACCTAAACGCACCGACGTTAACGGGGCAATGTTGAGCCAATGAGGCTAACGCTAAAGAAGTGGCGTAAGAATGGAACTGCACGCGCACACGTCTAGAGTTATAAATACGCGCTGACAGCCATTTCCATCAACCAAGAGCTGCAGGCAAATGCTTATCTGATAATTTGTTAGGAAAAAACGCCAATTTTTTACACCAATTAGTTATGGGCTGTTTTCAAATCAATGCATTCATTGCTCACCACCTGGCACATGAAAATGCGTTCTTGGTAAAAGTCCTGAGCTTTTTGTTTTCTTGGGTGGTGAAACTTTAAGCATGTCCACTGATGAAAATGACCGCAGGTATATGGGCAAATAAACATTATTACTGGATAAACATTATTATCCGAACACAGAGAAACATAACGTCAGGTTAGTAATGTGGAAATCATGTGTGCTGGTATTCTTCTGGTACTTTTCTGCTCAGCATTGGAGTGCATGATCACAATTGTCACACGGCTAAACAACCGCATATATGTCCATGTCAATCACATATGCTGCATTTGTCTGCGAAATCATGCTAAAAACTGAAATAAAATTTGCACCGTAATAGGCTAAGATATGATACAAAATAACCGAAGATCGAGATCGAGATCGAGATCTGAGCAAGGATTTTCCAGCCACAAAGAAGGGAATAAGTAACATCCTATCTGTAGAAAGCAGTAAAAGTTTTTTTTTCTTCACAAATGTACCAATCTAAATTTACATACATGGATAAAATGATTTTACGCATTATTATTTCCTCCAAAATTTCGTCTGGTATTCTAAATTTACTTTAGAAAAAATGTCCTATTTCTAGGAATCATCAATTCTTCGTGACCAATTAAGTTCCCATGTAAATCACGATACATGTAAAAGACACCTAAATAAACGTTAAAAGTTAATTAATTACAGTAAAAGCTAGCCACGTTTTTGACTTTGCAACTCACTAGTACCGAAAATGTCACCAATGACGCAAGTTATGCGAATAATATTTTCGAATATATGTGCATTATTTAACACAAGACTGATTCTTCGAAAACTGCACTCTATTTTAATTCATTTTACTTTATGAATTTACATGTATAATTCAAATAGGGTAACATGTTAATGTGAAGGAAAGTTTTTGAAATTAGAATTGATTTTGTCGGCACATAAAGAAACGCGGCTTTCTTTATTGTATTACCGTTTCCTTTCTTCATATGCTACACAAGGATAAAATACAATATATTAATTTAAAACCATTAAACTTTAGAGGTGTATCTCTCCTAACTAAAACGCACGCCAATTACGTCATTTGCGGTACTAGAAGTAGGTTATATTTTCCGCATGTCAGGAAGAAATTACTTCAATCACATAAAACTATTTCTTCCCTAATATTAATACAGTTTTCTTTATTTTCTTTCTCTTTCAGCTGAGTATTTTTACAAAGAACAAGGAAGTTATGTTAATTACATTACACTCCTAAAATATGCTAATGTAACAAATATTTTGATAACATGCAACAACAGTATTCAAGTTAAGAAATAAAAATGTTTCATTACTGGTGTGCATACATGTAAAAATGCATGTTATTTGCAGTTAAATTGAGCTTCGAATTTCAACTATGCCGTAAATGTCTGAATTGGCACACATGGGTTTAAAATATGGGTGAATTAAACATTTTCAAAACGCACATCACGATATCTGCAAAATGTAAAACGGTTTTGGCAGAAATATAGCAAAATGTAAAACGGTTAAGGAAGAAAGATAGTCTGATTTATGTTTCAAAATATATTTGTCAATATCTAAGACTAATCTTTAGCATATACTATTCTTCAAAAGAAAACGGGGTGTGCTTTAATTTGAGTATGCGCACCAAATCAGACATTTACGATACTTGTTGCCTCTGATCAAGAGGTGGTAAACAAAACTGATTTTCTGTATCTCACCTGTGTAAGTATGTATTTACGATTAGCTTCAGGCGACAACACAAGGTTGGCGTTAATGTAGTCGATATCGTCTCTCTCCAGCACGATCCGACTGTGGTCATCTGAAATAGAATGGGCGAAGCATTTATCTAAACGTACGTGTATACCGTATTATCTTCAATATATCCATTAGGTCCCAGTAATATTTTTATCGACGCCTCATTGAGAGGCGCGCATGTGTTCGTGTTACCTAGGCTTTGACTTGGACTTTGACTAAGCTTTTTACATAAATTACAATTGATCATAAACCTGCTTTTAAATAAAAATCATGCACAATTTCAATTTTTTGTGCGCGAAAAACGTCTAAAAATCTTACGAGCAATGGTAATACTGCAAGGATACTTTAAATCATAATAAATTTGCTCGGCATGTCATCAATTTTAATGGGGGTACTCTTTTGGATATTCGCGAGGTACATATTTTCAAAAATGTCATCTCACCGACACTCTATTGGTAAGATTTTATGTCACGATATGAAATTTCATCTCTCCAGCCATCCTTGATGAGGATTGATTTTGATGAAATATTGTCTGCTGCAATGAAATATCGTCTGCTATGCAAAGCATTGTGGGTAATTAGAATTTAAAATATTTGCAAATGCAACTGTTTCAGCATTGTTTGTATCTTAACTCTATTGCTTCAAAAAGAATCAGAATATTTATGATCAACAACTGCATTTTGGTGGGCAAGTAAAAGTGGAAAAACCAATAAAGTATTTTGTCTGGAAAATTTCCATCTCTCCAGTACACTATTGGTTTTCTAGGATATTATGTCACGAGATGAAAATTTAGACCTCGCCAAGGTTCCAAAAGAGCACCCCCAATAAATAAGTCTTTGTTTCCTCTCCATTGCATCTTTGTATCAGCTGATTCGAGGAACCAGAAAGTTATCTACCCAAAATATATAATCATCAAGTTACTTTGCAGCACTCCATATTGATGGCCTTACCACCTTATTGTTATGAGTAAATAAGTGTCGGATTTTTAAAGTATGTTAGTCTTCAAATGCATACCCCTGCATCTGTGCGTATGGACATAAGAATGTGTGTGCGTACATTAAAACATGTATTTTACGACCACCGAGTTTTATGACCAAATGTCCATCGTGAACTGATATTACAGAAACCATAATTGTAATTTTCGTTCAAATGAACCCGCGTTTTAAGACCACCTGTTGTTTACGACAAAGAAGTTTGGTCTCACTGGGTGGTCGTAAATGACAGGTTTCACTGCACGTGAAGACTGCTCTTGCTTGATTGGAAGGCAAATTTAACTACATTGACTGATACCTAATTTTGAATTATTAATGGCAGAAAATTGTTAATCTAGCACCTGACTAATTCAGTCTCTCTTCTTGCCAAGATCCAGACACAACTTTTGTGTGATCCCCCATGTTCACTTTGTGTAAGATAATAATTCTCAGAAATATGCACGAAATTCTGACCCTCCCTTTTCCAGGTAATACAATCAAATTCAACAAATTTAACACTCGGCTGAATGGGAATGGCTCCTTAATGCTGCCAAGACACACAACAGCAACCTCTTGTGTATGTAAGGGCAATTCCTTTATCCTGCTTAGGTATCAAACTATCTGTGGTAATGTACACACAAAGATAAACAAAATGTTCTGACAACATGCAAACCTCAAAAATTTTGAAGTCCAATTATATTCTCAAAAATACTTTCTTTGAAAAGCATTTGTTTTTTGCACAATGCCGTTTTACCTTTAAATTCATTATATTTTGCACTGTGCAGTTTTAACCTTAAACTTTCTTGTTTTGTTAACCTTTTTTGAGTTATTTGTAATACAATCAAAATTCAAGAGGTCAAGGTCAAATTCAAAGAATCACCATTATCATCTCCTGGTCATCGACCCCGGCCACAGGATGTTGTTTTCCATTGAACTGTTTTACACTTGCTCGAACTGTCCTTCCACAACATTTTTCTTGCGGTTGTAGCAATAATATAGATTGTATATATTTCGGGTCCTTGAGACTCCGTAGTAGAAACATTTATCAGGAACTATTGCGAATCATTACAGTATTACCTTGAACCGGAAACCTCCCCCTACCCCTCCGACATTTTGAGTGATAATTACCTTTGTCTTCAGATTTACAGAGAAATCAAATCCAAATAACTATCTTCTGATTTTAATTTCTTCATGTCTCTGATTTTTTTTTTAAAATTGTTTATTGTTCAATGAATGACCGGCAATTCTAAATAAGGAACCCTTGTAAACAGTTCGGACCATGGTCTTAGGATGGTCCCGAGCATGCAAAATGTCGTAAAAGTAATTTCAATTAAAATGATCTACATTTCATCACGTTTTTGTACACGTGTTTTAAAATGATTCAAAAAGTTGCAATTCTATGTTACGTGACAGTTTTATAAACTCGCATCTGCTTACATTACACATAATACGCATAAATTTCCGTGAATACAGCGATTTGACCATGCACCTTTTTTCCTGGTACTTTGTGCTCCAGCTGCTTACATGCATAGGAATGTCAACGGTTCGCCAATTATTCTACGAAACTTTAAGTATTAACCGAACCTTTATTCACAATGCTATCTTAATCCCGTTCATAGCCAACTAACTCTTTTCCCAATCGAGGTTGCCTTTCGTTAAGGTCCCATATTTGGACTCAATGGCACTCTTTCAGTACGTATTCTGACGCCACTTCTTTAGCGGTACCATCATTGGCTTGACATTACACTGTTACGTCGATGTGTTAAGGTTGCTGTGTTTATGCTTACGAAAATGCACTCATTTATTTTGGCATACACTGAAACATGCAAGATCGAGTCCCACACATTCCCATCTGTAGTCTGACGTTCTATCCACTACCCTATCCTGACTTTGCATTCCCCCCCCCCCCTAAAAGTTTCATTTTTAAATCCATGAATTATTTCGATACACGTTACGTGCTTTAAAGTAGATATAAATTGTTCATCCCGTATCAGCAGTAAACTTATTGTGTCATCCTGTGGCCTTGGCAATTCATCTTAAGTGTTTCTTGGAAAGCTTTTGATCACTTTAGAATGTAGAGCATGAAATTTATTTACGGTGTCATCAACACTTTCATCGCATCACTGTCAACTCAACTTGGAAGTTCAACACACGTTTTCAATTTAGTCATTTACATGCGCATTTTAACATGTAAACGTTGTTTTCGTTAAAAGTTACTTTGTATCAATTTTGTGTAGCATATTGTGAGTCCAAATTCCTTCTAAAAAGATCAGTGTTAAAATTCTACTGCATCCTCCATACATGTAATTGAAATTTGGAACCTTGCTCTCTTTAAGTGAAGATATACAGCAAAACTTGTCATTTACGACCACCCTCCAGGACCGTTATCTCTGGTTTCAAACCTTGACTACAGGTTCATTTAAAGCAAAATGTGATTTTCAATTCTGTAGTACCTGATCACAAATTACAGGTGGTCTCAAAATGCCGGTGAAAATAACAATAACTGAATATATGTTCACTTCAATGTACAAAAATGGTCTTGGTAGAAACATTTCAGTTTCCACCAATTATAACAATTTAGTGGTAGAAGAAAGTGGTGACTCAAGTGTGAGTTTGAATCTCGTCTACAACCATCCATGTCATGATTACTCGAAATCGAAACAAGTGTTACTCAGACATGCAAAAGGCAACAAAACGACCGTAATACTAGTCCTCGTTAGCTCCATAGGTGAAATTGAAATTGTAACTGTTACAAAATTTAAGTACCGTATTGTTCCTAAATAAAGCGTCGGGCGCTAGGACCAATTTGAGAATGCTAATGTTTTGCATAGAATCGATTGATGAAACCAGAATAAGAAATTTTAAATTGTCTTTTCCACAAAATATAAATGAAAGAATTGCCATATTCAGTCATAATGTTGATATTTTATTATCTTATGGAAGATTTTTGCAAATTGTTTGATTATGGTTTGTTTTACATAAAATAAATTACACGGGAAAGGCCAGTATTTAATTAATTTCTTGCAAAAACAATCAGGGGGTGCTTTAAATAGAGACAGCGCTTTATTTAGGAACAATACGGTAAATTAAAAATTGGATGTGTTTCGCACGTAAATGATCTCTTTAACCGATGTCGAACTGAATCACATATATGACTGAATCAATACCCTTTAACTACTGTACTTGTCGACATTAAGTCCATATCCTTTACTGCAATTGATATTTTATGTGACAATTTCAATGGAAAACGACGTTATAATATGACGTGGCGGTTTGAATCTACCAGTTACGATATATTACGGCGCAGTGCACGATTTTTTTTTTCAATTTACATATTTCACCAGAACAAATAACACGAAACCAGAAACGTGTACATGTGTGTGGATACTTTGAAACATTGAACGGCGAGTGCAGAAATGTGAGAAATATGACCGGCAATAAAAACATAATCTGCCACATCCTCCGCACTAGAGACTCATTAACATAGGACAATCTTATCTAGTATCTCTTATTCCCTTGTTGTTGTGTGGTTTTTTTTCCTCTGTTTCCTGTGTTGAACATTCAGAACATTCAAATTGGGTCGATTTCAGATGCGATCATCAAGGTAACTTTGACAGTGAATGGAATTTAACAAAGATGAGCATGTTATTATTGCGTGACTATCTCCTCGATGCTATCTCGTATCGTGTCAGTGACCCCAACTGAATTATTGTGATCAACTGAGGTCTGTGTGTTGTCCGTCTGTGAGTGTGTACGTTGGTGGGTGGGGTTGTGCGTGTGCGTGTGCGTGTGTGTGTGTGAGAGAGAGAGAGAGAGAGAGAGAGAGACAGACAGACAGACAGACAGACAGACAGACACAGACAATCCCTTACGCCCATACACAGTCTTTGTACGTCTGTCGAAATTCGTTTGGAATGTTCAGATCAATCTCTAAGTTTTTAGAATAATGACCATCTTGAATAAAGTTAGGAAGCTTGGTCTCATATTCCCCAATCCCTAATTCTTCATAACCGGTCAGGTTTTATATTTTCGTATGTCCGGAATGTAAGGTATTTGTCCTATATTATTTCTTTTACGAAACATCTGTCTGAGGCCAGACAAATTCTTTTGCGGGATTACGTGTCCCTCCGCTAGAAAATGCCCGATTAAATTCCGGTAAATGTATGTGTTAAAAAATGCTAATGCCTTGTCAAATAGTGAGGAAAATAATTGTGTCATTTTTTCTTAAAATAAGACAGTTATCCTATGTAACGTTCAGATAAGCAACGTTTCTGATCGATGCTCTGAAAATTTTCTGTCAATGCATGGTGAATCAAACAAATAAAAAATTGTTTGGCTTTCTTACAAGCTTAACAAATGCTCTAGTAGCTCTACTATTCACATCTCCTTCTTGGCTAATCAACACAATTCCTGGTCTTGAAATTAATGTATGTAAACGCTTATCCGCATCTGTGCATGTAATAAATAACTGTCTAAATATGATAAATGACGCAAAGATCTTGGGATAATAAAGAAAGTGTCAAAACTTGCTGTAAAAATGTTACAAATACGTTTGGTTTTTGCCAAGTGTGTAGGTGTGCGGGTCACAAGTTTAACTGTAAGCCGACTATCAATCCATCAAACTATCTGTCGTTTCCTTTCGCAGAAATATCAACGAAAAATGAAAAACAGGAAAACTGTTGATAAATATGTGTAAGGTGAGGCATTTTAAAATGTAAATTTACATGGTAGCCTTATCAGAAAACTGGTGCAGCAATACTACGAAAATACAAGCTTAATTTAAACAGAACTTGAAGAAAGTACAGAATAAAATTCGTCGAATTGATTTTCCTGTATTTATGACGACATGAAAATGCCTGGTTTTGGCCACGGGCTATTCAAGTTTATGTCTCACTAGTCCGGATAAACCACCGTAAGTGTTTTAAATTTCCTCATGAAAAAAATTTGAGGGAGGAATTCTGTAAATATTTGGCAGTCAGACTTGTTCAGTTAGATCCGGACTTGTGAAAATTAAAATGACCTGGTCCAGATGGACCAGTTCTTTTGAATGCTTGAGAGAATCCCTGCGACGGCTAACATGTAGTCAAACAAAAATGGTTGTTTGGCCTTAAGTTGAGCGATCCAAGGTCTCAGTCTCATAATTGATGACGCATTTTTTACTGAAAACCATGTGAAAAGGTGTGTAGCAGGTTTTAAACTTTTTAACTCTGCGTGTGCAGAGTATCGTGTCGACTGGGTTTTGTGTTGCCACCTTTTCACCGAAGATCACTTCGGAAATTTACATATTTTGCGAGCCATATTCAGATCAGACAGAGCCGAAGTTGGGTCTTTTCTTTTTTTAAGCATTTGGATTACATTGCACTGGCAGGATTTTCAAAGTGCGGCGATCAGAAAAAAAATAACAATTGAACTTTGCCTGTAAAAAGCCAAACTATTCATAAATGTAAATAAAATTTTGATTTTGCTCGATTGACTTCAGATGGTTTGTGTCCAAGGCGACCATATTTTGCCATGCAAACATATTTCAGATGCCAAATGAGTTTGGTTTTTTTTTTTTGAAATCCCGATTTCAAAGTGCGGCGGGAAATGTAATCCAAACAATCATACAAAAGAAAGCCTGACAAAAAAAAAAATGCACGGGTAACTTCAAATCAGACACTCTGCTTTTGAGCGCAATAATATACATTTACTTTGCTTGTAATAATTGTAGTAATGCAAGGAAGTCCTTCAATGACAAGCTCTACTGTTGTATGCGAATGTGATAAGAGGCCAGCTGCCTTCGAACACCCCTATACAATGTGCGCTCCCCTTGCGCCTAAAGTAGACGAGTCAGAAGTAACCTTGGAGCCATCGCATAAGAGGGCGGGTAATCATAAGATCCTCCTGTCTTTCGAAAACCCATGTGCAGTGTCACCCCAAGTCCATAAGAGGGTACCAGTGGTCCCAAAATGGTTTTCATTCAACAACCTGATAAGTAGTCACTATTGACAAATCACATGACATTTCTGCGTTGTTTAATTTCGGATATCTTTCTCTGTAGGGTTTAATTTATGGTACGTTTCCAGCTACTCCTTGAGCGAAGAACTGAACTGTACTGAGGTGCACTCAGAGATATAAACAATGATAACAAATCAAAATATAAACACACCACGCAATGACTGGTCAATATATAATTCATGTGAATATGCCCAAATGTTATTACATACAAGGTTTGCCTTGCGCCAACCGTTGGTAAGGTAAAGTCGAGGGGTATAATGACAGTCGGTACGAGTCTGTATTAAATTTAGTTTGTGTTTTCTAGCAAAATTTCTACAATGTGCTAAATTCTTGTTAACCATTACGTCAACCATTGCCATTTACGCAGTTTTGGGTGATCAGAAAGAAAGTTTAAATCATAAACTGTGATTTCTTTCTGTTCAGTTGGGTCAACCGGTCCTGTTTCGAAAAATACAATACAATAACAGATTTCGAAAAGTAGTTGAACCGTCGTAGAGTGCAAAGTGAACCCCCACTCCACCCCCACCACGACCACCCCCCCACCCACCACCACCACCACCACCACCACCACCAACCCCACCGTCTCTACCCATTCCCGACTCCTTAGGGATCTGACAAAACCAGGGGAGGAGGTATCACAAAACAGGCTCGCCCATTCAATAAATTTGAAACACGGGCCCGACCCCCTTCAAACAGAAAAATGGGCATGTGACCTGTGACACCCTATTTCACTGACACCATAGCACTGGTTTCCTATCAATAATTGGAAGCGGGCTTTTTATGGTCAATTACAGGTCAAAGACCCCTCGGTTATTCCAATATTCAATTGGCCCGAAAAAAGCCGCTTACCCTGTGGGGAATTCACGTCTCTCCCAATAAATTACGCCGCAGCATTGGCATTTATGACTTTTCTTCATTTTCTTTCTTGGAATTCCAATTTATGAAAAAAAATCACCTGATTAGCCAAAAGCATTTTACTGCATTTCTGCTAATTGCTGCCTTTCAAAATTTACATGCATAAAAAGAATTTCCGTCGTTTTGCGGGAATCCACATTTGCGGCGGTGGTCGCTGATTTCCCAGGAGGGCAATCGTGGCGTTTTATTTTAATTTAACGGCTTGTGTTGCGTTGTTGACACAGAGTGCACATAATTTACACTGAATAAATCGTATGTAAGTCCGCGACATTTTTTCCAGTGCAATGTATGTTTTTAATCCGGCTGAGGACAAATTTGGTCTTTATATCGTATTCTACCACTCCTAACGCACATTAGTTACTTCAGACCTAGAATAACTCACCCACCATCACCATACTGAATTAAGCCTTTCTATTGGTCAAAAGTAATCACATGGTCAGTGGAAGAGGGTAGGTTAGAAAAGGTAGGTTGAAAAATAGGTCCAGATGGACCTGAGCTCATTTGGCATTATCAAATAACTAAGACAATCTAAGTCTTATCAAATGAACACAAATGAAGTGTTTTGGATGAAATCTCCAATATGTGATATATGAAAAAACACAAATATGGCTGCCAAACTGAAAATATATGTGGGATCAACATACTTTTTACAAGAAATGAAGAGGGTAGATAGGTGCATATGACTGTCAAATATGAAG
>JBCAUI010265523.1:0-15977 GCA_038406195.1 Haplosyllis anthogorgicola
AGGCACCAGAACCAGCTGCCTGTGACTGAAATCAATCAGCTGGAACCATTTTGGCTAAGGAATTTGGTCTCCTCTGGCTGAAAGAAATATAGTTTGTGTCGATTTAGGCTTTTTAAGTGAAAGTAGAATGTTCCGGAATCAAATCAATATCCCAATGCTATTCCAATACGAATATTAAAGTCAAACCGTTGCTATCTATTTCAAAGAAAAAGCCACTTCGCGACATTATTATAGATTATTTCATTATTTATGTAATGGTTAGTTGCATGTGGGAAAGCTCGCCCCTCTCCTTGTAAACACTGTGTTTCTCACTCTTCTCTTGATTGAATTTAATTCAATTAAACACGGCTGACTTTCCCCATCTCTTACAAAAAATAGTGACTTTAATTGTACCATAATATCTAATTCATCTCTGTGCAAATTATATGTATTATGAAAGCTGTTGCTTTTGCTTGACAAGTTACATTGTAGCCTTATATAACATCAACAATAATGACTCAATGTTACATTGTTTCATTTCAAAGTGCAACAATACACGTGTTTTGTGCCACTAACACATGTTACACAAAAAAGCATGTTGATTTTATGATAAAAAACGATTTACAACACAAATCGTTTGTCATTGTCAGTGTATTAAAACAAATTCCATTGTTTGGAATTGTGCGGTGGGATTTAAAACCCAAATTCAAAACAGGGGTGCCAGTGGCCCTCACAAAGTCCCGGAAAAGTGGACTTGGACGGGTACCACTAAATCATTGAAAAGAACTAAGTTATGCCACGCCTTGTAAAAAGAGCAAGACATGCTAACTGCACAGAAAAGGTATTAACTAAATTAGCAGCACGCAGCATGGGAAAAATGTGAGGTTCATTTATTTTA
This sequence comes from Haplosyllis anthogorgicola, assembly GCA_038406195.1. Taxonomy (NCBI): domain Eukaryota; kingdom Metazoa; phylum Annelida; class Polychaeta; order Phyllodocida; family Syllidae; genus Haplosyllis; species Haplosyllis anthogorgicola. The sequence goes on from JBCAUI010265523.1 coordinate 878, forward strand.
ATTGCGTGAATTACATTTCCTGCCGCTCTTTGAAATCAGCACTTTAAAAAGTCTTTGTGAAGCGGATTTCTCGTGAACAATACAATATAGATCACGTTGGTCTGGCCCCCAGTCCATCAAAGGTCAATCGGAAACATCTGAACATTTAGCTCGGGCGTTATGAGGAAACAAGTTCAATTTTATTTGTTCCCATCAGTACAATGTAATCCGAACGATCAAGATTATTAACCTAATGAGAATAGCGTGGACCCCCGGACTCTGGTCGCCTCGAGGCAGGCGTTAAAACATTCATACAAGCCTCAAAACTAATCAAAGTAAGAGGAAAGTTGCAGTCTCGCGGGGACCAGTACAAATCTCGCGAGAATTGCTTGAATCTTCAGAGGCATTATCATGTATTCTCTTGAAAATAATAATTTGCATTTCCTGCTTCCGCAAGTGGTACATGCCAAGTCAGATTTGAGTTTCAATTCTTATGAGTCTTTCTGTTCTGAAAAAAAAACTCAATAGCAAGTTAAATCTGCTTTGTTCTCAGCTACAATTTGAAACGGAAAGTATATGGCACATGTTCGTGTTAATGCCTAGGTACATCAGTCAAATAATGTTTATCAAAAGAAAAAGACTTGCCATTGCTGGAATATATTCACTATGATAGACTATTTAATTTAACATATGGTTTTGACACAAAACTACAGAAATGAAAATAAATTTTTTGTGACATACTTTCAAATCTAGTTTTTAAAATTCAAGTTTTTGGGTGTCGGAATTTCTACTTGAAGTGAGTGATGGTGTCATGATGTTGGTTGAAGCATGATGTAGGAGACGTTGTTAGAAGTAGTAGTGAGGTTAAGTTACACGAGGTTTGTTCTGTCCAAATATCTGTACGTTTAAAGTAGGGTAATTGTCCCAAATATGGTATAAATGCCAGAAAACCAAAATTCAAACCAGACACATGCCACAGCATACCTAGGTGTGAAATTGGTACCGAACTAATTTGTAAAGAGCATCGCTGCATGAGATGTAGGAAACACTTGTTTCGTGTCCTCAAGGTAACGGATCACGCCAGCACAGATGAGTTCTCCAATCAGGCGTTTTAAGTAGTAAACTGCCGTGTAAAGACTAGTGGTTTTTTAAGATCTACATAAAAACAGTACATTTCAACTTTATAAATCATGAAGCTTGACTTCGCAGGTAGCTGTACTTGGGGGAGAAGGGTATGTTGACTCAGAGAAGGGATGGGGGACGTTATGCAATCCTGAACAACTTAACCTTCAGAGAGGTAAAGCTACACGCTTAAAATTCATATTATGCAATATCAAAGAAAAAATTTAAAGGAATAAAACTGTCAATATATTGTCTGAGAGTGAATTAAAAATATGATCCAACATTGGCAATGCAACTTAAGTTGACATCGTCTTTACAAAATGGACCAAGACTATATCAGCCTGGTGGGATGATGAACACAAAACCAAGGATCTGGTACAAAAAATAACATGAATAAAATGACCTGAATGCCAAGAGCAAACAACTTTTAAGATGTAACGAGATGTTACCACGTACTGTGTTCCTATTTGGTGGAGCTTTCGTACAGATTTTCTATTGCCACGTTATTCTATTGAAATAATTTCTACACGTGTAGCACAAACAAACAGGGTCACATGTGAATTTTTTATGGTTTAAAAAGTTCGTGTTGCTTAACCCCGCTATTGTGTAATCTCCTAGAGTCAACAGTGAGGCCCGCTGCCTGCGTTATCCGATCTCTGGCCATCTGTAACTGTCATCACGGTTGAAATAAATGAGTGCCAGTGGCGCCAGGGACTTTTCAACCCATCGACAAACGGGTGCCAATGTATTGAAGGATCCAGGGATTGACATCGTTGAAGCCTACCCCCTTCCACAACCCAAACATGTTTCCTGATTTTTGCTGATATTTTGCGATTTTTTGACATAAGGTTTGGATTGGGCGCAGCCCCCACAGGAACTTCTTAGTTTACCGCATGCTCTTATGGTTAGCATGAAATGCCACTACACTCGGGGCCCATGTTCGATTCTCGAACATGATATATCTATAGATGTTGAATAAGACTTCAGTGAAGTCTTACTGTACACAGACATCCTGCCTATCTTCAAATTGTCAGTTTTCATGCACGGGATCCCTGAGACTAGTCTGATGAATTTACATTGAGTAGATAATGCTCACTTGTCCACGTTGACAAACACTCGTACCGTACATTTAACCGTACTTGACGGGACAGTGAGGTGACGGATGTGTTTCCATCACCTCGGATGCTATTGTTCCGTCACGGAACAACGTCACGTCATAGTGTCGTCAACCCCTCTCGACCCGATTGTTATGGAAAGCGTGGCAAACAATGCAGAAGTTCAATGACACCTTTATTTCTTGTCTTAGTACGCTAAAAATACAAATGTGTCATTGTCCTGGCCTTGATTAAAATATGTCTCAAAAGGAAAAATTTCGACAGAACTGATTGTCATTTGCTAGACTACCTCCTTTTTAATTTTGACGTTACCTGAAAGAAAATACGGCAAAGGAAAACCATCATAGGTTAATTTTAACAAAATATCCTTTTAAAAAGTTGGCACGGCATTAGGATGGAATCTGGTGATTTCATAATGAGATTTCATAATTTCCGCATTGTCTCGGGTTTATTAAGAAAAGCCTATTGACCCATATAAAACATTGAATGGATCTGCTGGTTTCCTCTTCACGGAATTGTTCTTAATGAGAACATGTTTTGTAATGTACACAACATATTGACATCACGTCATGATGTAACCACTGCACTCTCGGCAGTGTTGTCATCAGGCTGCAGCATTATCGTTTTTTTTTAATCGAGACTAACATTTGTGTGTTGAAACGTAATAGATCTGCGCTTAACGCTGGTTAAAAGGGTTTATTCTTGAGTGTTGTGAACAGAAACAGTGAGTAATTGAGAGGAAAACATCTTAGCTACTTGAAGCAGATTAAAACTGTATGACAAACTACGATGACACCTAACGTTGGTAACGTTTTGAGCAGACAAAAGTATTCAGTTCAATTTAATGGATTGCCATTCTTAGTCAAATTTGTGTACAACAGAGAGGGGATGCTATCATAAGATAATACATGGACTGAAAATGTCAATTGTGCACGTTTTACCGTAGACGCATTTTAACTGCTGGAAGCTACGATCGCTTAGCTTCAGACGTTTTAAATATTAATACTTTCATTTTCATTTTATGAACTTCATTTGCATTGTCATTTGCCTTGGCTTTACTCAGGAGCAGAATTATACAATTTACATTGATTTTGAAGGAAAACAGAGGCAGAAAATGTGAATGAGGAAAAGTCAACGAACAATGAGGGAAAGACAAGCGTGCAGTTTAGTTTCCGTTGTTGGAAACGGAATAGTTATAAACAGAGGAACGATCGTTATTTTAATCGATAACCGTTTTTGTCGCCGCAATTGATTGTTATCATCTATTAGTGTTCTCCCACTAACATTAGGAACAGTCTGCTTTTTATCTATTAGTGTTCTCCCACTAATGTTGGGAACAGTCTGATTTGGAACAGTTTCCTTTCTATCTATTTGTCTACTTTCACTAATCACAAAATATCCAAAGAATTTACCGCAGTCTGTTTCTTGCATAATTTGTGCAATTACAGTAGAACCTGATTTAACAAGTCACTGCTTTTAGTAATTCTTAATGTAATTACTAGGAGATGTCAGCAGCACAGTCGAAAACTGCAATCCATTCGCATCACATTAGATGCTGATGGAATAGAAGCAGACTGCAGTTTTTTGCTGGTGCAATTATTGACCTTGGACTTAGTTTAATACGGCTGGATGGAGGTAGAAGGTAGTGAGATATCTGTAATATAATCTGATGCTATTGATTGCTCATTGAACACTCTGTCTCTGGTTGGTAGATTTGGAATAGAACCGCCTATTGTTATCTTTATACAAACATATTCTACAACAGGGATAAGACTGGACATTTAAAAATAAACCATCTCAGATCCACTACAAGATGTGTAGGCGTTTTAAACGTTTTCAAAAACAAAACTGGTACACTCCAAACCTTCACAGCTGTGTCCAGCGAGGTCAGCAAGGTTAGGACGAGGCGTAAGGGCCAGGGGGTCAGGGGTCATCCCCACTTAACTCAGTCCGGAGACGGGGGAGTACCCTTCAGTCTGGTTCTTTCTCTTCATTAAGTTGGTTGTTAGAAAAGACTAATACTGATGATTTCTGACTTGTTGCAACATCCAGGGTGTGCAAGGAAATACTTCTCGTATGTTTAAATGACACAGGAAGTGAGATTTCACATTAGAAAATGCAATAATGCAGCTTATTTTAAATAAATAGTTAACATAATCGAAAACAATCGATTGGTAAAGTTCGATTTAGGAGTTAAGATTACAGGTTTTGTGATGACAAGTTGAATCAGAGCTTCCAAAAATAATTGCGAACTTGACTTATATTCCCACTCCTGTAAAGGACATGGGCTTTGTATTGTCCCTCACAAGACAAGCAGGTAATCCAGGTTAATTATAGCGTATAGCTCCTTGGTGATGAGGTGCGGGGCTGAAGGGCCAGGCTCTCACTCAGGCGGTCACCGCTGCCGGGAGATGATACATGAGCGTCCGCCGGACTGTGAGACCTCCCGCGGGGCCTCGGGACCTGGGCTACTGCTCCCGTTCTAAAGCCCCGTGTTTCCACAGATAATAGGCCGGAGATTTCCTTGGCTCTTGTTTGGTCTCTGTCTGGTTATCCGACCAAAATAAACAGCTCTGACATCAGGTATTTGAATGTTAAGGCAGCTTGGATGACATGGAGTCTAAAGTTTAGCAAAGAATTTGCAATTTTTAATTTCTCCCGAAAAATTCTTTTCATCTCCTTAAAATGTCTCGCCGACAGTAAATCATAATAGTTGGGAGGTCATTGTATTGTAGTTATATTCCCATGCAAGAAAGTGATCCAAGATTGAATACCAGCTCACAGTAAAATGAAGCATCGCCATACCATGTTGTAAAATGGAAAATATGAGATTGAGTAAAACAAGTACAGAGGACCTAATGCCTGCTGTCCTATGCTTGAAAAAGTGTATGAGAAGTGTGGCTGCCTGCTAAAAGCCATATGCTGTGAACGTCTTTGTTGAGCATTAAGCGGGTGAGCACCCAAGCGAAAGAACCAACCTGGCTACAAAACATGAACACAGTAATCCCAAGTCCGAAATGGAGGGCACCATTGGCAGCAAAAGGATATTGGTAAGTGGGTCAAGGACATCTGAATGTAAATGGTAAAGTATCTGCATGTATTGGTATCTGTATCATTTGGGCATTTTATAGGACATCTAGATGCTCTTTGCATACAAATAAAATATATTATCAGAAAAAATATATTCAGCAAGTATTACAAGTTTCATGTTTGATCCCACCAGGTGAGCTGCATATTAAATTGCTCAATTGAAATCCACTTGAATTTTGGTTTACCAGTGATCATTTCTCTGCTCAGTCCCTTGGGACTGTTCCTAATACAGGATGAGTCTAGGAACAGAAATCTAGTCTGAATAACACGTTTTACGGGCACAAGACCCTACGTGGGTCCTTTCTCTCAGACGCAATCTTTCTAATCTGGTTTTAAAATCATTCTCCTGTCTGTTGGAAGAGAATATAGTACAGGCTGAAAACCATGTTTCGTTAAGTACACCGAAGGCCAGTCAAAACACAACATATCACAAATATGGTCAATAAATGTAATTTTGTCAAATAGCATCTCCAATAATTTATCCAAATAATTATAGTATTGAATGTCAAAATAGTTGTGCTGAGTTTTACTATGGCATGCAATACTGTTAAAGGTTATTATACTGCAACGAAAATGCTGCATTTATTGCCAGTTAAAAGCCTAATGACATTTAAGTGAGGAAATGCTTTGCTCATTTGGATCTTTAAAAATGGCCCAATAAATGGACAAAAATTGTTTATTTGAAATGTAATCTAGTTCATTGTTTGCAAATCTCAGTTACAATTTCTTCCTTGTAATTTCCTATTGATTCTATAATGAGGTCATTTAATCATACTTGACCAAATGAGCAATGGCTGATGTATAGATTTTCCTATCAGCATGGAAATGAAATGATAGTATCTAAAGAGACAAAAGGGAATTGACCAGCTCCATTGGCTTTTTTAAACCAAGCATTATGATCCTGAGTATTCTGCTTGCTCTAAGGACTCTTGAACAAAGGGTGTTTGATATTAATCTTCCAAAATTATTGATGAGCAATGAGTTATTACTTTAAATCCAGGATACAGATGGCAAATAAAAGGCTTATGCAAGAATATATGACTTTAGATATCAGACAAAACTAATATCTCAACTTCATTGTTGTCATTATGGAATATGTAAAAAAAAGTGTCATGAATTCCTGCTGGATATTTCTTGAAGGAAATGAAGTTAGACAGCTAATGAGCTGTTTGGTCTGTTTACTGTGTTTTCAACTAAACCAATTCCCTGAACAGTAGCAGTAAATAGTGACTCCTCTTAAACTTGAGTTAAAGGGAAATCAAAAGTATCATTTTCTTGTGTTGCTTTCATATTACAAAATACAAGTCAACACTTCAATAGCAACATATGCATAATTTTAATGACATGAGCAGTTTCTAAGAAAGAAATAGAAAAAAAATCACACAAAAGAGTAAGAAGGCATCCTCAGCTGAAGACCGCTGTGATGAAAACCTAGAGATTTGCCTCAATTTGGGACTAGTTTGTTTTACATAAATACTGGTGTTTGAGCTGGAGATATAAACCAGACCAGGGGAGATTTAACATGAAAGTAGCCAATTACAAGACAGAATTACAAGATTGTGAAGCAAAAGCCAAATTGTCTTTCAATAGAACAACTAAAGACAGAGAATCAACAAGGTTAAAGCATCAATGGATTTTGAAGTGCATACTTAGGTGGCTTTTTGGTACAGAAAATTATATTTGTCAAACTTCCCAACAATTCGAATCCTGAATGATTTGTAATGATTTCCCAGAAAGGTTTAATTACTGTGGGATATGGATCAGAAAGTCAATAGCCCAGCTAACCCTACTGTAAAAGGGGTGGAAGCAGTTGAGCCTGAGGCAAATCATCTCATCATAATTCATCATCCACTATCAGCAGCTACATCCCATCTAGAGATCAGATAGAGGCATACAGGTCCAATAGATCAAATACACTGGTCTCTGGATGGATTGGTTTTAATCCAACAATGCCTGCAGCCATTTAAAGGTCTCTGCTACTTCTACTTAATAACAATAGAGTAATGTCTGAAACAATGTCTGAAGCTGTATTTACATTTAAACAGTATATAATACTTTTTATGTAAATATGGTATTATGGTATGTTAATACAATTTAGTGTCTGGATCAAACGTGTTTTGATTAATAGTGTAGTTTTAATGTTTTGCACTGTAATGCTGTTAGCATTTTAAATGAAATTCCTTTGTGCTTCTGTAATTCCATAATATTCAGTTACTTCTGGGTCCATGAAAGCCATGCATCCTTTAGAAGTGGATGAATATATTAAATATTTCTACATGAAAGAAATCAGTATTGAAACATTTCGCCTTTTGTCTTTTTCTCTTCATTAGCAGATTCTACATCAGATTCTACATCAGCAGCAAAGGTGGACCTGGTGATTTTATGTGATAGAATTTCCACATTTTTTATGTATGCATTTAGACCAGAGTTAAACCAAGAACTTGACGTCTTTAAGGAAGGGTGTAGATGTACATAGTGTTACCTAGCACAGGCACAAGATCCTAATGTGATTATTGGCAAGTCTGCACTGCGTAAAATTATATCTCACCTGAAAACAAAACAGAGCATGTTGCGTTCTAAGAGCACAACCGACAATAAAACAGATGCTTAAGGTTTTGCTATTGCAAGGCGAAGTCATGTCAGCCGTATCTGTGAGACACAAAAAACGCTAGTTACAAACAGCTAAGCAGCTGCTACAATAGGGTACATAATAACCAAAGTTGTTGCATGCGTAAGAGGTTAACACGCCCAGTAGTGAAGTTTGGAGTATCTAGAGACTCAGACTTCGTTCTTGTTTTACCAAGGTGTAAAGTTGGTATTTCGCAAATGTTGGTACTGTACATGGATTGATATTTGCATTATCTAGAAATGCGCTCTGAACCGTTATTACCAGATTACGTATTGATGTATTGATTATGTAATGCGTCTATTTGCCTCTTCAGATATATGGGACGTAGTATACATTGATACATTGTTGACGTACGTATATAATTCTATTGTAAATTGGCTGCAAGGGATGATGATGGCAAAGCGACATTAACTCATAACGTATTGTTGACTCTGTTGTTACAAATAAGACAATCAGACCTCTGCCTTTGATTCACGAGTAGCGAGTTTAAGTTGCACGTTTCCCGCCGTAACGTCCGTGTCCGTTTAAAATCGTGCTGTCTTGAACGTTAATGTGGGTCAAGATGATACGTCATATTGGCATCAATTAGTCCCATCTCAACAGTGGTTATTGGTAGACTGGAGACCAGGCAAATTCTACCGAATTAAGACTGGCAACTAGCCATGTTTAATCACTTTTGAATTAACTAGACTGGTGCCGGGGTAAAAAGCACATGCAACTTCTTGTTTACAGTCTACTGTAAGGACTGGTCACCCAGGAATTCATAGTGGCCGGGACTGGACCTTCTTTCTATGAAAGATGTGTGCCTGCTGGTCTATGGTTATTGGCTACTAACGTTGACCGCTCTGGTGATTTGTTTACATGGAGAATTTTACGTAAAATGAGCAACTTAAACTCGCAGTTATTGTCAACAATGAACAATGTGCATCTCTTGTGATAATGAAACTCTTTCAATATTACATCAAAGTTCATTGTGCCATTTATTAATACAAATGTACCAGCCGCATTCGCTGATGTTTGACTTAAATTACTTTGGTGTTACACGGATTTGACTTGCTAATGGTGATTGCTGATTATTCTTCAAGGTTACAAGGGAGTGAATATTCAAAACTGGAACTTAGCATATAAAAGTGCTGCTTCTATAAAAACTAACTTGAATGTTTCCCAAGAGGACAGAAGAACCGAATTGCACACACTCCGAAGTCTAACAATTTGTTTCACAACAAGAAGAAGATAAAAATAACAACACTGTTTACCTTATTCTTCAAGTGAAATTGCCTCTGACCTTATTGTACTCAATTACACTTCTCTACTGAAGATTTGACCTACTAAATTAAGCATGCTTGACAAAACGTCAATATCCTATTTCGTTTCAAAAAGGTTCGAGGCAGCTGATCCCAAGGGTTTTGATAGTTTTTCGAAGTGTTGTTCACTTGTAATTGCGAATTGTTGTTAAGCGGCACGTTTCACTCAATTGCAAGAGTTATCTACGGAAATGTGAATGACATCACAGAGGACGAAGACGTGACGTTGCCTGCTAAAGTAGAAAGATATGATACTTTCGTACACTTGAATATGTAGCAATTTTAAGTTGTCCCGTTTTCGTCACTTTCATCGTCCTAATTGAAGAGAGACCATAACGTAACGCAACTGAACTTCTTGGCAGCGTTGCGCTTGTCTCTGACGCAGAATCTGGTCATTTCGTATTACGTATTATCTCTGCTTCACATCTCAATTAAAATCTACCCTGCTTCAAACGTGTACAGTTAACACGTGTTGCTTGGGCTCGCTGTAGTTTTAGCACTTTGGATATTGACCGTCGCCCCACGGGTTTTACGTCGCGTGTGAACGGCTAGTTTGTCGCTACAGACCTCGGAAAACAGGTCGACAAAAGCATTCACAAATTGGCTTAATTTCTCCACTTGACCAGCAACACGAACAAAGTCTTTGTCCTCATTGTGTTTTTCGAGGTCAATGAAAAATACTACTACAAGGTGCAGAAGTATTTGTACTAAACAAGGTTGGTTAACAGCCTAACATTGATAATATGAAAAGAGCAATTTGAATGTGGCTAAATTACTTGATGAAATGACTTCACCGTTTTCGTCACTTTGTCATTTATGCTTTTGAAAATGTAGGGTTTGTACACTTGAGAAAACCAACATAAAACAAAAATTCAAGAAAGGAATTGGTATTAAAATGGACATTTTAGTGGGTTAGAGCAAGAAAACGCGATTAACACCACACCTAAAAAGCAGAATCTTTACTCAATGTGATAATTCAACTGTAATGAGCGAGGTGAAGTAACTCGCTGTTTTACGGTCGAAATGAATGCACCAACGATGTCAATTGCTACACCACTGCTGTAAAGAGTTGTTTGAAACTTCCATGCACAGGATAGGAAGAAAGAGTTTTGATTTATTGATTGATTGTTTTATTTAACCGTTTGGTATCAAAAATACATGTGTTGACAGCAAATACGGTGTCCTTGACTACTGTTATTAATAAGTGATAAACCCTAGGGTTGTCCCAATAAATGGTTCCTTATGCAAGTAAGCTCATATTTTAATTTTAGCATGGATATAATTATTTTTAATCATAATTAATATAAAAACACCAACAAAACAGTTCAAAATCAGATGCAAGGCAAGGAGACGAAAAGGACATGTTTCTCTTATTTTAGATAGTTTCTCAGGGCCACTGTGTTTACATAGAATTCCAATTTTTACTAGCTAACAACAATATGACACCGGTTTAAGTATACATACCTAGATTAATACTATCTGGTGAGGCAACATAATGCATCAAATTACTAAGTGATATACCTTTGCTATGATGTGTTTAAATTAAACATGTCTTTTAGATGTAGTTTGATAAGCTGAGATCATTCAAAACATGACATTAATAAGACACCTAATTGCCTTATACCCATATAACTATAGAAAACAGTTACCTCAAATTTACTTCTATGCAACCAGAAAAATACGTGTAAGTACTCTGGCAATAACCCCATAAGCTACTATTCGCCAATGCGGATGTTGCAGCCTATGGCTTAAATAAATACACAGATAATTCCAGTTCATAGAAATTCTGTAGAGTTCTGAGTTAAATCCTCACATCACTTTAATCCTTAATAGTTAACACAACACATGTGTTGACTCACAACAGTATATGTACCAGTCTGTAGTCTTATACTCACATTTGTCGCATGAGTATATGGTACCTTTATTCTTAAATTAAACATGTCTTTTAGATATAGTTTGATCAGCTGAGTTCAATCAAAAAACATGACATTAATAAGACACTAATCGCCTTATATCCAATGTTTCAAACAATTAACTATTGAAAACAGTTACTTCAAATTTACTTTCACGCAACGAGAAAAAATACGTGTAAGTACCCCGGCCATAACCACATAGGCTACTATTAGGGTGCTGATGTTGCAGTCTGTAGCTTAAATATGTTTAAAAATGGAAAAAAGTACAAAAATAACAGTATCGTTATTGATACGATCAATCGACTGAAATAACCAGATTACACAACAAGGGGAACAATAGAATACTTCTGGCTCCATTCATTGCGTGTCAAACACTGGTTTCTATGCCAACAGGGCTGTTTCCGGGCAACACTCTCAGGCAATTAATATCTGTAGCAGTGGCAGTGTGAAACAATGTTGGGAAATATTAAAGTACAATGTGTACACCTTAATGAAATATAACGGGTAAAACCCATCATTTAGTCAATGATTTCTGTGCTGTTTCACACTAAGCATTAATTAAGCTAGAGAGAGAGACAGACAGACAGACAGACAAAGGTGAGAGAGACAGCCAGAGGTACACAGGCAGACACACACATTTGTAACTGCTGTCACAACAATCTGGTTGTTGGCTATAATACACGTAACATTCATTGCGTAACCAGTATTCCTGTCTGATGACTGTTTCCCACGACAGCAGAACCTTGTGGTTTCTTCACAATCCTCTGTAGCGGGAACCTGAGTTTGACAGCTGTCATATGCACACACGCACTGACTGGTTCAAACTGCTTATTCCGTGATTCTGCACCCAGTGCTCCGCCATCAAACACATTGGTGTTTGAATAGTATCATTTTAATAAAGAAAAAATCCTTCACCAATGCAACCTTTTATTTTGTGGTTTTGACATTGGGATGGACAAGACTATTCATACAAATTTCAAAAGAGAGTCTTGCTGTAGAGGTAATTCACAGATTAGGTGAAATTAGTTAATTTGCCGAAATAGTTCATACTTAACAGGATATCTCTTTTAATTGTCTGTCGAATGACAGAGTATGTGGTCATCTGCCTAAAAAACTTGTAAAAATAGAAACTAAGACAAAACGAAACAGATGATAACCATCAAAATAGAAACCAAGACAAAACGAAAATTTCAATTTCAATTTCCACTCCATTACCATTGCTATGACATTCGACAGACTAGTAGTTGCACAACTACTTTTCATTTGAATCTTCTGTATTTTCCACTTATGATCAACATTTTGTAATCTCCAACCCAACATTGTGTTAACGGTCACTGCATCACCATGGAGAAATAATCTCCAAGTAGACGTCATTGTCCATATTACCTAACACAAGGGCACTGACAAAGAAAGGCCATTTACTAATTGCATTGTGATGCTTTAATTAGTCTGCCAACACCAATTAATTATGTTTATCTTCCTCTTGAAGCTCACAGAGGTCAACAGATAATTAGATATTGTATATTTCCCACTCTGGGAGATTAGGTCTTATTAGGGAGGTTTAGCTCTTCGTTTTCCTATCCAAATACATGCGATTTGGGAAAATTCTGTGGGTTTAATCAAGCTGCTAACGGAAGAAATTATAAAAGACGAAGTCACAAGATCCGTAACGCAAACGTATGTAGAATCTTAACTTCACTATTAGGTTTCTGTGGTAACAGGATTTGCTATGTTGATTGTTGTTGTGATGTTTATAGTAATGATTCTCCCTATTTGGCATATTGGATAATGTGTGATATTGACATTATGGTGATGCGGTAACAGCCAATACTCTAGAAAGCTTCTTACATTATGTCAATGCTCTGACGAAATGAATACGACTTTTCAAGCTTAAATTCCGCACTTTAGATGAAAATCTATTACGCAGCCAAGCATTTGTATTACTGAAAACAATAGCAAACTGACGATCAGTCACTGGGCCCTGACAGCCAACAACAAAAACGGTTTGAACAGTGGCTTAACGTGTAAATAATTCTTACCCGATTCTACTTCAGCAAGAAGTCTTTTGAGAATTCACTGCACATTGATGACCAAAAGGTACAGTCCAGATAATCAGGAAATTCAAAACTCCGGACCTCTGTTGCAAGGGTCTGGTGTTTCTGTTCTAAATGGTAATATATGGAAAACCACTCCAAAATCTCCCTGGTGCATAAAATTGGCAATGTTGGTGATATAAGTGATGGTGACTGAGTGAGTTCCTTACTTGGGATCAAGATTATAAACGGACACTCCACACCTCATTTAGCATCAAGTTTAAAACTTTTAAATTAAGCCCCTGGCTTTACAATCTGATGGTGTAGGGTCATACCCAACGTCAGTGGCCCAAAATTGCTGCTCAAGGTCCATAAAAGGCAATGTGATGGTTGCCACAAAAACTTAAAAACACTTGAGAGACTAGGTCACATAAACTTGACTATTGATAAAGTATACAAGCAGTGCAAACAGTGCAGAATTAATCTTTATCCAGAACGAATTTTCTGTCAGAGCAAACAGATGTTTAACCTGATCCATCAGGACCTTTTAAACGAACCTTTCTGAAAAGAACTGAAAGGATTAGGCTGATCTGTTGAAGAAAAGTAAAAGCTCTCCTCTCACATAGAAATGGAATAAACAGCTGTTTTAAAAAAACAAGTGCCAATTCTACACTTTAGTTTGAAAAACTTCCAATTGTTTATCTAGTTCTCTTGGGTCCCACTCTCCACTTTAAGTCGCTGTTGTACATGGGCTGACTTATGTACCAGTTAAACCGGTGTACTCTTGCGAGGTATGAGCTGCTACCCAAAGGTGGCGATGCCATTTTGGACTCAAGAATTGTTTTTGGTAAATATCTACCAAAACAATTGGTCATGAAACACTTTTGTACACACTTCTCCCATGCATCACCAAAATCTGCTGGATTTCGTTTTGTGAAGTTGTGATGACATCTTTAACAGATTTAACCAGAAGTCCCTTAAATAATTAGGGATGCCCCCAGGAGAATGAAAAACAGGAAGATCAGCAGGAAGACTTGTAATTGGACTTTGTACAAATCGGGTCCATGTTCGTGCACCGGACTTACTTTTCCAATTTAAAGCTGAAGGAGACTCGCAGTATGAATGTCTTCGTCGATAAAGGAAACCTCTAGTTGGGAGATGGTCAAATTTAACACGCGTATCCTTAACATATCCTTGTGACCAAATTAGCAGGCATCAGTGGTGGTCGCTTTATTTTATGATCACATAGGTCTTTAAAAAATGTTAGTTCAGCTTTAATAGAAACTCGTCTTGTTGATAACTAAACCTTTTGCTTTTTAATCTTCCTAACTACTTAATTAACTATTATATACATAATAAAATGCAATTGTCCAATTACAATTAGGTTGAATTAAGTATGATTCTTGAGTGTTCACATAAATTGTTCTGTTTTCAAAAAGAGAATTAGAAAATCCACAAAGCCATTCTCCTCAAAAATACATATTGAAGTAAGTGGTTCTCAGCTCAAAAATCTAGAAATATCCCTAAAAATAAGATGCAATTGCAAATGCAGAAGACCAGCAAAAGGAGTATTTTATGGTGCCAATAAACTGGGATGTCATTTTTATCAAAATAGAAACGAATTCTTTCAATCTGCAAACAAGTTAAAACAGCGAACCATGAGCCATGGTTGATACTTTTACCAGCTATTCGGTTGGTTACATTTATTGAGTCGTGATGCTTGCCTGCAGTGGCAGTAGTGGTTCCCTAGAGTTATGGCCTCAAATGCCGCACACTCAGAAATGATGTTAAGATATGTAAATGGGAGACAATACATTGACGGATCTAGGGGGGACGCCGCCGGTGCCCCCCCCCCCCAACGGCCCAAATTTTCTTCGTTTTCATGCACTTTCCGCTAAATTTTGGGCGAAAATAG
>JBCAUI010265634.1:0-15975 GCA_038406195.1 Haplosyllis anthogorgicola
AGAAAATGGATAAGTTTATATCCATGTTTGTCTGAATCATTAGCAAACCTTGTGGCCTTACTCACCAAAATTCTGACGAAGTGCAAAACATCTCTACCCTGAGTAGTCACCGCGTCATTAGCATCTTCTACATGTAGATATGATCTAATTGTATTAGTATACATGTATTTGTATTCTACCATTGTATGAATACAAATATATTTGAAGGGAAAGGGTTTTAGATACCAGAACGTCAGAGAGTCTGCTATCCTGGTGGAATATCATCGGCCTTTGCTGTTGTACCATAAAATTGTGTCCGACAACAACTGTGGATTAAATTGATTCCTAGCCTCACAAGATCTATTTCTGTCGCCAAAATAATGAGGGTAATTTAGATGGTTCTTACTGTCAACAGGTGTGATTGGTCTGCTTCCTGTACAATGAACCTACATTCAACCGTCACGAATTTAGAGTGACCACACTTTCAAGAAATTTGTAAGTCAATAAGGACCGTGTTCGAAGTCTTCAATACTGTTACACTGTTGATTTTCAACTTCTGTTTCTGTATTTTATTTGGACAAGTGATGGGAAATGGGAAATATCTTTAGAAAGTTATCTCTTTTACAAATGTATATAATTGTCATCCCTTGCAAAATGTCTTGCTAATATTAACTAGTTCTCAGTTATAACCATTTTTGTCTGTTAGGTCCAAAATACAAAACATTAAAAGAATCCCATTAATTTGGGCATGTTTCATGACATAGGAATTCTCTGAAAAAAATAAATACAGCGCTGAATTATACTGTTGCAAAATTAATAGAAGTTTGTTCCTTGGCTGAGAAAATGTCTATATCTTTCATAATACAGAAATGTGGTAGTTTATGAAATTCAGGTTTACGAGAAGTTAGTTCCTTAATATACAAAATAGTTAATGAATGCAAAATAGTCTATATTAGGGATACAACTCAAACTGAATTCAATGCAACCTAACGTAACCATTATATATATACTACATAGGTAAACGCCATGAAACTAGACAACACATATTGTTGAAAAAAAATGGACAATAAAACTTACACACTGTTAAAGATGAGTAACATATCTCAAAGGTGTTGCTGAAGACAAAAGATTGCAATTCCTGGAAATGTGTAAACTAGGCCATCATTAAGACGAAAAATACAATGGGAGTATTGAATCCACCCCTCTAGTGCAGAATGTTTCTTTTTTGGGATTTCTTCAGGACCTTAATCCAACAAGCTCGGTTATTGAGCCACCTCACGTTTTACGGGTGTCATTTACAATAAGCAGAGTGTCTATTGTTCATCCTGAGAATCCTTCATGTTCATTAATACAATTATTTAGCCACACTGTTGGGAATATTTTTCACTTCTTTTTCGGATGAAATACTAATATGTGACTCAAATAGTGAATTTTTTCATAAATGTGCTTGTGACGAGATTATGTTAAAAAAGAGAGACCATAAGACCAGACATTAGACTATATGTACTAAAAACCGTATAAACAAATGGTATTTTTTTCAAAATTGCAATTATGCAACAGAAATTGCCACTGTCTTGTTACACGTGGTAACAATGCAGCGTATTTTTAACTTGATTGGTTTTACAATTTTTAAAACTAAATTACAAGCAATCAAATTACAAGCAATCATTTGAATTCAGAAGAATTTTGAAAACAATATGTCAGTCATGCCTTTTTACTGTACGTGGTAAACTAAATCAATGTTATGAACCAAAATTACTCTCATGTCATACAAAATGTTGTGAAAGGATGAAATGTACAAGGATTGAAACAGTAATTTTCTTTAATTAATAATACCACACACGTTCTTAACATTTGTGTTTTCCATTTCATGCTCTTACATGAAAATCAACCACACACATGCAATAATATTAAAGGGAAACATGAGGATTTTGAAGCAATGATTTTCCCAGATAAATTAGAGACAATGCTTGTACAACCATCATTGCTGACTTTTCCCATTCAATCCCTTTAAAAAAAACAAAAGAGTTGTTAATCTTGAAGGGTTAGGTAAACCCCCATTTTATAACGTTGTACCAGGACTGGGAGCGCATGGGCTCAAAAGTGCGTATCATTCCCCAGCCATGGCTCAGGAGCATGCACCACTAAAGTAAAGGTGGGATCATCAGCCTGAAGCTGTCATTGATCACTTAACCACTAAAATTGATCAATTAGCGATTATTCATTGTCAGATTTACTTCATATGGTAAAACTGTACAAATATGTGAAGAATTGCTGCCCCCCCCCCAAAAAAAATTGTTACACCACATTTAAAGGAACTCATACTAAGTTTACATTGTGTCCTTGATGTTTCTGTTAAACCAATAATGTAGATTTCCAGCATGTTTTACTTCCATTTGTAAATTTTAATGAAGACAAAAGTTATTCACTGAATTCATTCAAAAAAATGTCAACTTTAATTGAAATATGCAGATTTAAATTAAATCTTAATGAAGACAAAAATTGTTCACTGAATTCATTTAAAAATGCCAAATTTAATTTAAATATGCACCTAAATTAATTAGTGCCAATTATCTGATGATAACATTTAGAATTGATTATCCCAATTATTCAATTCACTGATCAATACATTGGTATTCGATTCTACACTGATGCGCGCTCTCAAGACAGGGTCGCATTTGAGACTGTTACAAAGTCAAAACAATTGTAGCCCAGTACCTAAAACAACTAGCAGCAAAACATGTTAAAAAGTCACTTTATTATGGTCAAAAATGACAAAGCCAATTCGCAATTTTCAGATAAATGGCAGATTTTCGCTTGTAAATTACATTTTTGTAGTACATCATAATACCACTGAATACCAAGCAACTGTAGAATCCTAATTTAAGATAAATGTTAAGACCAACTTATGTTGAAAATGTATCTGCAAAAGCCATAATTGGACACGTTTCGAAGGAGACATTGTTGAGTGAATGATTATTATAATTACAAAAATAATGGAGCTGATAATAAGATTGTATTCCCAGGAGCCCAGTAAATTTTGCGCTGCAGTAATTGGCTTCATTCGATAGAGAAAAGTTATTTTCCTATTATGAAGCCTTTATGTAGTTCTTAAATAATTCTGTATTAAATTTAATTAAAGTCTTTTTGTATCGTTGATGCATAGATATATTAAAAATCTGCTGTGTAAGCAACTGTAAATTAATGCCATTTACTGAAAAGGAATCTGTTGTGTATCAAAACAATATCATATCTTTAGAATAAGAATTAGCTTGTGCCAATACAAATTTTATAGACATCAGACATACAAATTTTGTAGATCTGATGTCTAAGTAAGCTTGGAAATATATGCATGTATAAGAAATAAATTATACTTTTATTTTTAATTTCAGCTTCACCAGTCTCCATAGTCATAAACAAAACATAAACTGTTAATGACACATTTATGCTATTCACATATTTTGCTTGTCTGATCCTCAGATTGGATAGGTTAATCATTGCGCAGTGTCTGAATATGTGAAGTTTGCAAAAAGAATATGTAATAAGAGCCTTCCTACGTTCTCTTTCCTAAATTTTTGCACCATCGCATAATAATTGGTACCTTACTTTGTTTGTAAACTAGGTTTTAGTTCAGCCAGCATATCTAGTCACTAGGTTCCAACACAGAGGTGCAAGCTTAACAGATTTCAGGCGGCATTACGGACTTGACTGTAAAGACGAAAACCACTAGAAAAGTATAGTCATGAAAGATATTCATAATCGCTTAGATACCATTGTGTACAAAATATTTCTGTGTCCAATTTGCAGGACATGACTGTTAATGATTATGAATATCACGCGATTGATTTTTGATAAATCACTTTCAACCAGAATGTAGACTAACTCACTCAATGTCAAAGACCTCCAGCAAGGACAGTAGCAAGGACATTTCCTCTCTTAATTCCTAGGTAATGTAGCAAAAGTGCGTTATAACTCCTTGATAAGAGATCGTTAATAGAGATGTATGGGAACAATATTCTGATCATTAGTCAAATCTAAACATAAAAGAGGAAGACAAGACTAACGCATTGCTTTACGAACTTAAAGCTAAACAAGACGTGCTAGTATGTGTAGGTGTGCTATCTGATAATGTAACCCAGTATAGAAGTCTGAAAAATGTTCATATAAAATTACGTTCCGAATATGTAATGGAATAGCCAGACTCCCATAAGAATCAGTACCTGTGTAACACGTCAAATAATCACAGTTCTCTATTGTCCAAGAACAGTGGCGAATATTTGGGAAACAACAGGTAGATCTGTAGCGAAATGTTTTCATATAGAATACAGCATCAAGGGTCTGCTTAAAGGTGAGATATTTTCATCATCTACTCAGAAAAGGAGTGATATTGCGGTGTTCAAATAGCCTACATAAACACAAAAAATAATGCCATAACGATCCCGATGAGTCCTCCGGGGTATGGATTTGATGGTCATTAAAACAGAACATACAATAGGAGACTTGAATTCATCCTTCTTGCATGAGACCTTTCTCTTTGAAGGATTTCCTTGAAACCTTAATCTCAAAGTAGACGTCTCGGAGAACTACTTTACGTTTTACGGATGTCACATACAATCTGTCCGATGCCTTAATCTTTTTATTTGTATTTTTATGGTTTCTTTTTATGTGAGTCACAAATTTGGCAATTCTAATCAAAAAGGACAGCACAACAAATATGTGAGTAAATTACAAGATTTTAAAAATTTGACATGATATGAAAGCTTGAAAACGCTTGATACATGTCTACCAGTGGGGGTTTTATCAAAGAATGAACTTCCACAGAGATTTAAGACACCACATTTTCGCCGAGGCATAGACGAACACTATCATGACAATGTCTTATTCCAAATAAATTTCTTTGAACTTGTAAAATGCATGAGGATGGTTCATCGAGAAGGGCACTCCCAAGGACGATCACATCTTGATCTCTGATTAGAACAGTACAAAAACAATAAAACTTTCTTTAAGCATCCACGAAATATAAATAATGAAAACACATTTAATACAAATGTATATAAAGAAGTAAATCAGTGGTACAATTCAGTTATTTTATTGTTTCAACTGCCTTTATTTTGGACACTGACCTGAACTTAAAAGGCAATTTCGTATGTTCATTTGTAGTTTTTAAGAAGTTCATGATAAATGTATTCTCTTAAATAGATGGTCATGTCATGTTTTATAATCAGTCATAACCATAGTGATAAACAAAATACGAAAATAAATGTAAGGAAAGCTGCATTATTTTAATTACAACGAGACACATTTTTCAAATCGGCAAATTCATTACACCAAGTGAATTTATGGGACTTTGGCATATTTCGAACTTCCATTGTGAATATCCATCAATAGTTTTACAGTCTTATTTATTCGGATGAAAAGAAAATATTCAATAATCTGAGAATACAAATCTAGATATCAACCATAAACTTCATTTTATTTGGAACGTTTACTTCACTAAAATCATGTGACAGTTAAATGAAAATTTAGATGTTTCACTGTGGAACTTTAAGCATCAAAAAGTCATTCTGCCACATTTTTGACTCATGGTTTCAAAAGCGCAGAACACTAGCATCAGTAGAATAGAGAGAAGCCAGCACGGTCGTTAAAAGTACTTTAGCCTCATGATTTCTTATCTTAGGAATACCTTTCTCCTTATGAAAATATCACATATACATCAGATATAACTTTAAAAGCCTTTACTCATACTGCCTGCAAGAATAAGTGTTTTATGACGGGATTTCCTTTTAACAGAATTTAACATTCAATATCTTCCACAAACACCATCTCTGTACTCTTCGATGGAAAACAAGGCAATTGCATTAACAGATTCAACTGGTTGACATCCCTACAGACAAACTATGTGCCAGCAGCTGAAGACAACCGAGCAATGTATTATTTATGTAACATTCAATGAAGATAAACATCCAGTATTTCATAAAGTTCATATCTACACATATAGAACTTGTATTGATGACGGTTCAAAAGATTGATTAATTTTAGCATGGGGAATGTATCAACGAATGCTTAACAAGTCCCAATTTACTGGGTTAATTTAAATGTGCTGCGCTCACTCTTTGGAACCGGTTAGCATTTTGATTTGCCCTAAAGACATATTTATTTTTCATTGTAAGCGTTTCACATTTCACTTTTGAAATATAAATATACTGCTTGTGAATTTCAAGAAGCCAATGCCATGTCCCCATGTTCCTTTCATGTCCCATTGAATGCGAATCCTAAATAACACTTTGAAAATGCTTCCTTTCAAGGAAACGAGACCTTTGTGACAGTTTAATGTGATAAAGACCCGCAAACCTTTGTAAAGAGAAAAGTAAATACCACGTAACACTCCTGCTGCACATTAACTTCAAAGTTACGAAGCATTTATTGACCCTAACTCTGGATAGGGTAATGACCGAAGTTTCATAAAATTTGGCCTAAGTATCTGTACAGTCCTATCACATTTCTGTGCGACAGCGGTAATGGATCGCATTGGTGAACATCCAATTTAATCTATCAGACATAATAAATACATAATTCGTAAATTTGTAGCCATTAACGTTGATTCAATACTAACTTTGCGAACATTGTCTTTTGCCCTTGATTTAACGTTAGTGCTATCTACTGTCCAAATAAAAATCATTCTAAAAACTAAATATCGTCATAGCCCAAACGTTTATGTTTTTCGGTTCAGTATGACGGTGTGTGATGGCCTCTTTAGACAAACACAGAGATACAAAGATTGTGCCTTTTTTATATAACCTTCAAATTTCGACCTTTGGTTGTAAGTCTGATGTATCGTTAAATTGTCGTCTAGACCTGTCTCTCAGTCAACACAACATCAATACATCACCTTCTACCCAGGTACAAGAGTCACAGTTTGCACACTTTAACAAGTTGTGAGTCGCTTTGAAGAAGTTTAGCACGCAACAATGCCGTGCATCTGCGTCATCTTTCAACGAGTTCCCTTTTCAGCTTCTGGTCGAAATTTTTTTTTACGGTTTATATCTGGTCTCAGATACTATTTTTCTTATAACAACGTTTAATCAACTTCTGATAAATTGCCAAAATGTTTATACAGTACATAAAAATCGCATTGTAGCCGTAAGACAGTACATTATGTGAGCTCCCTCATATACGAGGGGCGATCAAAAAGTTCTTGGCGTCTCATAGAAAATGCAATAATTTGAAAGTTTTGATGTTATAAGTTATTAGTACAATTCCCTTCATCATGAATACACACATTAGTTTGTTGCACAGCTTCATTATAATTCTGCAATGAAGCTGTTTTTTCATGGCCCATTTACCCATAAAATTCAGAGTTTTTGGCCAATTATTATCATAGTATCTTTCTATGATGATGATGTTGCTAAATTTAGTAGTTGAATTTACTTCATTTACTGTTTTGGCTTTCAAATTACATGTAGGGTGAAGACATTAGTAATTATGATTAGTTATAATATCAGCTTTTACTTTAACGCTAAATTTTTCTATTTTCCCAAAATTCTCAATGAAATTATTTTTATGACATCTAAAAAATAATTATTTTATTAATCTATTGTTAATGCCCAATAATATATTCATGTGATACTCCTCTATTAATGTAAATCCTTTTCTATTCTTAAACTTGCCTGTACTGGGTTACAGCTTTAAAAGATTCTGATAATAATGATTTCATTAATTTAGCACATGCCAATTTAAAATTTTAAATATGATATAGATCTTTTACTATTTCCATTAACTTTTCTAATTAAATTAAAATAGCTCTTCTATTGTCACATTTAAATTATAAGTACTTTGATTAAATACATGATTCTGTTCTATATTTGTGATACATACCTTGGTTTATTAATCATCAGATTTTTACAAAACATTCAGATACCTTATTACTGAAAGCTCACTAATGTTTTAAATTATTATTTAAAACAGTAGGGGTATGTTCTTACTACCCTAGATTTTTATCTGTACAGCTTCAGTTTTACAAATTGAAGACAGAAATTTAAAGGATTTTGACATGTCTTTATAATTATATCTGTATTATCATTAATACATAAACATTCAAATAATTCTGCCATTTAGGTTGTAGTAGACATCCACAGAAACATTTTGGTTACTCATAATCAATCTCAATAAATACTTAAAACAGAAATATTGAAGATGATAGTTACAGCTTACAATTCTGTTTTCACCATTTTGTGGGAAATAATGACCCCTCTATGGTTTAAGATTCAGTAGGAAAAATCCAAATATATCTGAAAGTTTAAAAACATCATTTTTCTGATTGACTATGATTATAGTAATCAGAAAATATGAAATAGTGTCATGCATGACTGCCTTTCTATATTAGGCCAAGAACTTTTTGATCGTCCCTCGTATTTAAAGTAACAGTTTATTGACCATACCAAACATATTCACAAATGCAGTCATCGCTTCATGTAAGATGGAGACACTCGATAAAGTAAGAGTGGCTAGTAAACAGTTAGTAAAACTCGAGGAGTGGAATACATAACGATTGAATTATGAATCGGGTAAAATAAAAATTTTATTCGGATCCACATTTGTATGCACAAATTCGTCTCAAGTGGCGCAATGATAAACTTTACAAGTTTCAGATGCCAATAGCCATTAACATTACTGAGAGACAATTTCATACCCCACTCACATTTCATCAGGATAAAGTGGCTGTAATGTGTACAGTTACTATTATTAGCATAGGAAACGGCTTATTGTAAGGACTTTATTAAGTCGTTGGTCCAAAGATGTTGAGGGGGAATCAATTATTCATAGAGTACCCAGAGAATTGCAATCAATGTCTGGCATAACGTCGATTTTGCAGATTTATCTTTGAATAGACATTTATCGTGAAAGTAGCTTTTGGAACCAAACTCAACCGAAATATTTCTTATCTTTATTAAACCACTGAAGTTGGCAGCGAAATTGTCTTCTCATTGTGCGAAAAATGTTTCCTGAGAAATATTCTTCTTCTTTAAATTCTGTTCCATAACTGTAACGGCTACTAATGACCTCCACATTTCAAAGTAATAGGAAACATATGGCGAGAAAGCTCCTTTTTGGTGCAATATGTGTTAAGGAGTGTTGTTTAAGGTTGTTGCTGGATTTTCTTTATGGCAAATCTTCGAAGCAGCTAATACTGAGCTTTGTGGAGATTTCCTGGCTATTGAGTTCAGACCTGTGCATTGTGTTGGCCAGTTATAATGAACAAGAAATGTCACGACCCTTTACAGGGCCTCGAAATTACATGGAATAGACTTTTGTGGCAAGGCATGTGCATGGCAAAACTTTTATAGTTGCCTAAAACAGGTAAATAACGTATGCAATAAAATTGCAGTGAAGGGACTCACGAAATTAAATGCAAAGATTAAGCTTAGCTCGCTTGGTAATCTAAAATGAAATTAGAAATATTTGCACTGTTGCAAAGTACATTATGAAGCGGTATAAACTATCCTGCATCGAAAGAAATCCTTATCTAACCTCTTGACCATGGCTATCAAATCAAGAGAAATTAATACAGACCACCGTCTGAGCAGTCGACGGTTTGTACACAGATCACGTCTCATTATCTTAAAGTGTTTTCCATGTAGATCCCCTATTTGCATAGATATTGCAGCAGGATACATCGCACAGGAAACACTTTCTTAAGGGGCAAATGAGCGCAGATAATCTTTTGTCAATATTTGGCTAGTAAATGTTTGAGTGAATAAATTTGGATTCCTGATTTTGACAAGCAATCAAGCAAACAGTAACATTTACACATAACGTTTACTAACACGCACTAAACACATTCGGTTGTGTTCCTTATTTAGCCTTCATTTCATAAAACAACGATGATTGAATTTGCCACCTCATATCCTAGATTTGCTGGAATATGCTGAAGCGTTACCTTGTCTTTGTCAAAGTTCACGACAGTTGATCTTACGAGTATACACAAGGAATAGTTTAGAAGCCTGAGTATTTGGTTGTTGTTGTAATATTACATTATCATACAGGAAAGTGTTTAAGAGTTAGTAATTAGAATATTTGTAATGATTTTCACTGCTGCATTGCAAAGGATTCAAAGGGTTCAATGGATCTGGTCGTCATTCTGTATCAAAGATGCGCTTTAATAGATTTATCTGAAAGTCCTTGTTGTACAGTGAGTAGTGTTGACGCTATACAAAATAAATAATAATTAAGTATTAAATTAAATAAATAATAAATAATTAATTAATAATGTGTAACACGATGTTAAGGTGAATATCTTTTTACTTAATTTGTCTTACGTGTATTCTTAAACAATTCAGAAAATGTTATTTCTGTGGCAATTCAGACTGGCAATATAAACGAATGAGTATTTTATCTCTGACGTCAGTTTGAATTCATCAGCTCAGACAATGTGAACGACAGAATTTCACGCTGTGTCTTTCATTCAAACAAGAACATAGAACAATTTCTTTTGTTTCCGAATTAAAAAGGCTTCGGGGATATTTTCTCTTTCGTTTACGTGGTCACAGAGAAATGAAAGGTTGAGTTAACCTTGCTGTCATCCAGACTGGAACTTACAGCCTCATGCGTCAAAGTCTAACGCCTTTCTGACAAAGGTATCTTGCCAGCGGAAATGTGGTAAGTAGCTAAGCCTGCGGTGCGGTTAACTGGCTTGCGGGCTGGCTACTCCCTGCTTAGTACGTGCTAACTCTACGGTGTTGTAAGCGGGTCTGCTCGCTGCTGCAGGTGTATTAACTAGCATGGGGTAATAATGGGCGGAGCCTACGTGCGTAGCCCCTAATATCCCCGGCAATTCCAAATTGTAGATGATATATTTCTTTAAAGGTTACAATCATAAATCGAACCATTGAGACAATTGCATTGGTGTGAGAGAAGTTGTAGTCCGGAATTTTACGAAACTGGTGCGGTTTGGGGTGCATGAGTCTATTTCATAACAACATGCAAAGTCAATTCCTGCTGCCAGGCCAGGATAATTCAGTGAGCAGTAATTTTCTCATTATTCATTGCAATCTCTAAATGGGATATTTTGTCAAGTTTGTCATGGTTCTTGGCAACTGCATTTTTGATAATAAATAGCTAGAGACATGTTTTCTCAAACAGCCAAAGGTACAATATGATGTTAAAACTCTTTGGTTCTGAAAAAAGTGAGCCTGCCATCAAAAAGTTTTATGACTACTAATGTTTAAGGGATCATTCACGAAGTTTTGCGTTATGTTGTTTCAGACCATGGTCAGTGTCTGAGTAACCCAGAAACAAGGCCTAATGAGAGACAATTCTGACATATTTTCGTAGTTGATTTTGTTACTGTTTACTGGTTAGGATTGGCCTTCTGCTGGAAGGTATTATTGGAAACAACGCCTCACTTACGCTACACGAACGATGGTTAACATGAAAATAAAGAAGAACATTTGAGCTGGTGCTTTGGTCCCCACAGAAATGGAAGTATTATCTTGTGACACATAATTTCACCCTAATTCTCATGGCAGAATCGGTTCATTTTGTGTGGTCCCACTTGATTCTCTCTCAGAGTGGAAACACATTACGGGATTTATATTATTGTCTTTCGGAGTGTTTTTGCTGCTGAGCACAAGTTTCGAGTTGTCTGCTGGTCAAAATATTTAGTCAGACACTTTCTGAAACCGTAAAGTTTTCTTCCACTAGTTGGTTTAAATACATGAAGAGAGAATAATTGTCTTCTAAATAGACTTGCTCATTAAATACTGTCTTTGTAGAGGTAAACCTGTAACATCCGTAAAAATAAACATCTTTATCAAAGGATGATATTTCTGAATTCGGGAATTTTACTTGATATTTTGACCAGTACTTTAAACTATTTTTCTATGATGCAGTTGCTGAAAGATTAATGACACAATAAACAGAGAAACGTAATATACTAAGCTGAAAACTTTAAACCTAACTTGAAAAGGCGACACTTTGGTTTTTTTTGTTCAGAGGCTAAAACACAGTTTATCATCTGAAAGATAAATAGCTTATATCTCGACAATAGTGTGCAGCGTGTAACACTTTTATCTTGGACCAGAAAAATATTTTGTACATCCTTGTTTAACCAATTCTTTCTATACACATTCTTTGAATTTCAAAATGTAGTTTTCTTCACCCGCCTACGAAAGAAATAATGTCAAGAATCCACTCTGAGCTGTTGTGGGTTTTGGTATGTTGTTTCCAGGATAGCATCAGAATCGGCTTTACTGGGTCTCCAAATGAAATTTGCCTGAAGCACGAGAAGCTGAAATAAAGACATCAATACACTCAATACGCTAATCAGGTTAAGTCAACACTTCTCGTCAGACGAATTAATCTTAGCATCGATGCAAACAGGAAAACAACCCAAAAATTAGATGTTGAAGTTTTTCGAAATTGTGTAGAAATGTGTAAAAATGTACGCTATCAATACCATGAGATCATCTTTTGAAAACTTGGCGGCCTAGACTTAGGAAAAATGCGAATAATCTAAAATCCTGAAATTCCCATTAGTTTTAAAACGTGTGGGACAAAAGAGGAAACAAAAGAGTCCCACGCTGTGCTCTTGATGCGCTATTGTTCCAAAACGTAAAGGAATTTCAGGATTTGTACTGAGTCAGGTATTGTCAATCCAGTTTCAAACGAGAAGCTTGCATTAAAAACAACTTTCTTTTAGAAACTCGGAAGGTTATTACTGTAAAGTGGTTGATTATTTTTATTATCAAGGCTAGACTCACCAAGTGGAATAATTTGACCGTTATATGTGCTAACAGATGTAAGTCATAAAAAAGTTAATCATTTTCATATGAACTTTCTGAAATTTCTTTGCGTACTAAGATCAAGGAAAGTCTTCTGGAAAGGCTAAAGGTATTACGTAACATACAAATAGCACGAAAAAGAAATATATAATCATGGATGAGGCCAGCTGCTGCGTTAATCAAAATAACGTAGTTTCAGTCAATTGGCATCTTTTCATCTTCCCCTGAATACCAAAGATCATTACAGTCATAAAGAACCAAATCATCTGCATGTGACTATTAGATCGATGATACTATGGACCATTCTTAAATACAAGGGTTTTATGCTCGTAAAATAAGGTAGAAACTATTTTAAGTTAGCCAAATAAGTGGTCTGGTGGCAAAAATAGATCCTATTGTTATTTTTGTACACGCGAGACAGAAAAATCGTGCTTTGTTAAACATCTGCTATTGAGCACAAAAACCCCACGAGATCATTAGCCAGAGATAGATTTACTCAGCAACTTTCTTCGGATGCAAGTGGGTGGAGGTCTGTTGGCAAACAAATCTACAATGGGAAACATCTAAAATTAGTTGTCCTCCAGAACAGGAACTGATCCTTAACTGACCTATTCATTACTTAATAAGCGTTGCTACCACTCAGTCCAATCAAGCACTTTGTGCCAGAATAAATAAAGCCTTGCTGAAAGTGGACCCCCGCAATTTTTGTTTTGTCTAATGTTGGAGATTTATAATATAAAGATCATTCTAACACTTCTCAAAAACTACAGAACACAACAAAAGATGCAGTTTTGCTGGAGTATTGCAACATAAACTGTCAACATACTTTTTATAGGACTTTCTTCAGGCAAGAGATTAACTATTTATAAACATATGAACAGTTCATGAGTTAAATACACAAAGGGATGCTGTTTTCTGTTAAAGCGGATTTCGTTCTCAAGCTGATCTGGGATGAGCTAATAGTAAACTGGTTTAACAAAATTTTAGTTGCTAAAATATGGATCACAAAATTTTGGAGGTTTTTTACTAAAGGAGAGTTGACTTCGTTTGAATTGTTGTCAGCCGTAGGAAGTTTACTGTCTGTTCTACATATGTGTAGACTCTTGGTCAATTGGGCTCATCAGTACAGGATTAAAATTAAATTCTGGTACAGTGACAAAATCATATTGACAGTGCGGATTATATTTGCATGGAAATGGCTGGTTTAACAGGATGAGTTGGCATGGACAGCTTAGCCTTGGCACTGTGCAGATTTCCTGATACACTGAGGTTTTTAATTATTCCCTATTTAGTGTTTTGTTACTAATTTACAATACTGAAAAATAATGTAAGTTTCCCTTTTTAACCCCTTCACTGCTAGACATTTTGGCAATTTTCACTTGAAAATTCGTAAACTCTGACTACTTTTATGTTAGCAAATGTGACATAGTTTGTTTTGATAAGAGTACATGTTGCCTTGCATTTTTATGGCCTATGGTAACACATCTTTTGTTTAACCACTGTATGTTTTAACATTTTACATTTTAAGGTAGTCACATGACTGTTGCAAATTGAAAATTTTGATAAATTTTTAATGAAAATGGCACTCGGTGCATTTAAAAAAATTCATATTAATACTATTTCATTGATGGACCTCAACACCTTATCAAGATATCACTATCTGTATCTACATGTGTTTCATATAGTCTATGTGTAGGAATATGCAATACTTTTGCTTCACTAATTGCTAACATTGAGTCCTCTCACATTTCAGAAAACTAACTTTGCAGATGGACACCCTCTTCCTAATGGGTCGTGTGACATATTAAATTTACATGTTCAGGTATGTTAAAAGGTACATATTTTAGCTCGGCAGACATTACTTGCATTCCATTGTATTAAACTTTTATGTTTCACATTACATTCTAGTCATGTGACCAGAATAAAGTGATGTTTTACTTTAAATTTTGGGAAAAAGTGTCAAAACTTTGCTGTTTTTAATTTTTTTGAACAAGTTTTCACAAGATGGACAGCCTACCCTCACAGTAAGGAGCCCTACATGTGACAAATCCACTGGTATTTTTGTTACTTGTCAGCTATGAAAAACACAGCTGTCAGCCATCGACAAAGTCAAATTTGTTAAATACCATCTCAATAGGCACTGAACACATTGGCTAGGTTTCCCTACTAATAATGGTAAATTTATGTAATTTGACCTACCTACAGAAAGTACGCATACTTACGATCACCCATGTGAAAACACGTTTATGTGCAGTAAATACACATGGATTTAATTAGCCACATGTCTGAGGACGATATAATGTTTACATACGGCCTCTGAGAGAGGCCACTAGCAGTGAAAGGGTTAAGACATATTCCCATTTGAAGGTTCAAATCCAGTGAATGTGTTGTGCTTGACAAATGCATTTACTTAATAAAATGTTACATCTTAAAGAAAGATGCTGGATGTTCTTTCAGTTCCTGCATGATGTCTTATCAGACAAAAGTATTATTTTTATATCACTAGATGGAACCCGTCCGTTGGATGGGAGTACAAAGAGAGAGAGAATATGTGTGTGTTGCAGCAGCAAATGGGTAAGCTGCACTGTCTGGATGTGGCAGATGAGTTTTTGGCATATTGTAAATATGGGTCCTTTGGACCTTGGACCTTGGTCTGGTCTGGTCTGGTCCCTGTCCAAAGTCCAAAATCCATATTTTACAATGTGTCAAAATCCATCCCATAATAGTCATAAAACAGTGTTAAATAAGCAATAGGATAAATATTAGTGGAGATAGACACTAAATTTCAGAAATCTGTGTGGAAATTTTTCCAAGCTACATTGGAGGTGATAGGAAACCTATGCATTTTCAGTTTGAGGCAGCTGGAGCCTGAACAAAGTTGAACAAAAGCAGAGAGACCCCACCCCGCAAGGTAGATGGACCCCCCCCCCAGGGTGGACCTCTGCCTGAACATGTTCAAACTTGTTCAGCAGACAGATGCCCCCCCAGCAGGAACTCAGATGATGTCAACAGACCAGACTTTGGTTACAGTCTCTGCCAGAGGCACTGCAGTCTTAGACTGCAGTTAGTTAATACCAGAGGTGCTGCAGGCTTCTCACCTTTGCCTGCACCTGCAAGTCATGTGACAGTCTATAGACTACCCTATTGGTTAATTAGAGTTATGCATTAGCATCATAGCATCATTAGTAGCCATCTTTAATTATTCAGTTCAACTTGC
>JBCAUI010265745.1:0-15973 GCA_038406195.1 Haplosyllis anthogorgicola
AGGCGGGAATGCCTGTGCTGCCTCTGGTGGAACTCTGCCTGCAGTCTACGCACTCTGGCGGATACTCTAACCGAAGTTGTCCGTTGACAGTGTGGGATGTTGTGAGTACATACTTGAAGGATATGGCCTCTGTGTACGGAGCGTTCTCAGGCACGAGGAATGCCATCCCGATAGAGTTGAACACCTCGTCCGCCATCACGTACTTGTCGCAGTTCTGTTTTGCCTGAAAATAAACAACTATATTTGTCAAAAAAAATGGTCAGTACTTTTTTGCGCCTGTTGCCATCAGCTGTTCTCGGAGGGGGTGCCTCACTCTCAAGTAAAATGGAATGATACAATATCAAAAAATGACCTTGGCAATAAAGATGAAAATTGTGAAGCGCAATTGAAAATGTGCAACATTCTACACAGAGCTGTATCAAAAGAATGTGCAAGTTAAGTTAACATTGGCGGATCCAAGGGGCGAAATTGCAGGATGATCAAGTCTGGTCGTAAGCTCTACACTACCTAATATTGTAGTATTGTCAAGTCACGTAGCCGTAAGCTTTACAGTACCTGATATTGTAGAACAGTGGAGTCTGCCATGTAGCCGTAAGCCGGGTTATTGTCCGCGACCCTTGCTAGGTTGGTGTCGGTGTCTGTGGAGAGATGCACTCCACTCATTTGGTTCCAGATCTTCTTGTACACCGTATTCTCATCCGCATGCTGAAAAATATCTAAATGTTGGGTCCATGGGGACTTGAGCACACTTGAGACCCGTAGTGTTGTGGTTAGCATTGAAGAGTCGCTGCAAAGGCAAACTGGGTTCCATTCTCGGGCACAGTGACTCACCAACTGAGAATCTGACAAGATCTTGGTGTAAAATTGGTACCTGCTCTATTTGGAAGGACAAGATAAGAGGTTCACACTTACTGAAACATGATCGCATTCATGCAAGATATGCAGATTTAAAGCGGTACTAAAAACCCAACTTGCATTTAGCAATTTAGCAATTATAACATGAGTCTCTGTAGTGATATTGCACGGAACAGTGTTGTTGCTTAAAACAGTGTCTGTACACTGTAGGTTGGTGCCGGCTGGTAAGAGCCTGTAAAGTGATACTATACAGAATAGTGTGATTTAACATAGAACAGTGTGATATTACACAGAACAGTGTTATATTATACAGTTGTCCCCGGATATATCGATATTTTTGGTGCGGGAAAATAGCATCGGGATATCGATATAAGCAGAACATTTAACATGAGGGTCTATTAATTTGGTGCGGAAAAAAGGTATCGATATAAGTGGGTTATCGATATAAGCGATATCGATATATCCGGGGAGGAGTGTAAGTTATGACCCGAACCGGAGGGGAATGTCATATTTATCATAAATATGATATTTCCCGATAAGTGAGGGTTGTAACGATTTTATCATTTATCTTTATTAATTATGTTAAATTGTCTTTATGTTTCTAAAAAAAAGACATTGAAAAGATTGCAGAGTCATTTTAGTAAAAACATGAGCAGAGGGGCATAACTGAGACTTTTATTACCCGTTGCTAAGACTGAGGGAAATAACAGTCTCACTTATGTCCCGCTCCTTAATTTATTCATAAATATCATATTTGTTACCCTCCCCTAAACCAATGAAAGTTCTAGAATCCCGTCCGATAATATACAGAACAGTGATATTACCTCTAACAGAGTCTGTAGGTTGGTGCCGGCCTGGATGAGCGGGGTTATGGAGGAGGACTGCGCCAGCTCCTCTAGACTGTTGACGGGCTTCCTCGTCAGGGTCACTGTCAGGTAGGCCGCCAGGTTGGCCGTGTACGTAGCGATCATGATGATCGTGAAGAGCCACCAGAACACGAACAGGATCCGACCCGACACAGACTTGGGGTAGATAGCAGCTCCTGTGACAATGGGAAAAATCAACCTCGTTGCATGTGGAGATCCAAATATTAATGGGGAGACAGACAGACAGACAGGTACCCATAAAGAGCCAAACAGCTGAATGGAGAGAAAACTCATGGTACCACAATCAATACACTCCAGTTCATTGAGTGGGACTACTCATGCACACATAACTAACTTCATTCGATTGCTTCACTTTTGTTACTTCAAACATGAATGTCACACGAATGTCAATCATTTGACCTTTTTCAAATGTGAATGAGGGTGAACAGGAATAGGTCATGTCAAAAATCAGCGAATTTAAACAAAAGTTGGTGTGAAGGTCATAAACGTCACATGAACAAGTGCATATCATAGGAGAGCCACCGTCTAGTGGCCTAAACATATGACTAAAGAGCAGCAGGATGTGTTTTACCTTGCTCCATGTAGGCGGAGAAGATGACCCACATGTTCATGGAGAGAGAAGCCTCGTCCTCTGGAGCCTCATCCGGGTTCTGTTTCCTGGCAGAGTACGGTGTTGTGTTGTTCACGAAGAACAGGAAGAATCCTGCAAGCGAAGGAGTGGGATCATTAACCGACTTTTCTTCACTACCGGCCGCGTATTCGGGAAGGCAATGTTTTCAGTCGTGTCTATGTGTCTGTATGTCTGTCTGTCCGTTTGGGCTTTAACTTTTGAACCCTTTGACCTCATTTTTGGTATAGTGGTACATCTTAATAATATCTAAGTCCAGTTTGAGTGCCAAGGTCAATGGGTCAAGTTCAAGGTCACTGCAATAAAATAGCCGGTTTTCATTGTCATATGTTCTAATACTTGTGAGCAATATATAGGTCAAGGTCATTTGAAGGTCATGTCATCTTTGGTCAAATTGTTGTTTTTTCATGAATTCATTTATGTTTTAATGACTATTTGCAAGCGGGAGGTTCAGCCTTTGATTGAAAGGCATTCTTGTTTTGATGCTATTTTTGGGCAATTTTTGTACAAAAATTTGCTTAGCGCTGGCGGTCCTTCACATGCATGTGAAATCCTGAATCTTTCACTTTTAGTTTACTGAGATTGATGACATGCACTGGGGGAACTGTGTGCGACTACGAACAACATGAAGGACGTCAGTTCAGTGGCAATGCTTCCTCAAGACTGAACATCGCATTAAAATCAATATCAAAATTTGTGCGAGCGTGTGTGTATGTTTACTCCATTAGGAGTAAAACTAACAGTACCGAACGAAGTGTAGCTTGTATTTATTGCTCGTAAAGTGGTGTCACAATCGTGGGGCGGCTGAAAACTCCTATGCTTTACTATTGCAGTTCAGCACACCATCAGCATCATCATCATTTATACCCTACTACCACACGTACTCATAGTGTGGGTGCGTGTATGTATGCGTGTAACTCACCCATCAGGAGGACAGTAGAGCAGATAGAGAACCAGACGTGTACGTGG
Organism: Haplosyllis anthogorgicola; assembly: GCA_038406195.1. NCBI lineage: Eukaryota > Metazoa > Annelida > Polychaeta > Phyllodocida > Syllidae > Haplosyllis > Haplosyllis anthogorgicola. Next base: position 3,340 of record JBCAUI010265745.1, read on the forward strand.
AAGGGCATAAAGATGCGGACCATGTTGTCGGCGTGCGGTGACGGGCGGCTCATGATGATCCCTGCGCCGTCCTCCATGAAGGCCTGCGTGTAGTCTACCACCGCCTCTCGCTCAGCCGTGACACTGAAGGGTCCCACAGCCATGTCAACCTCCTAAAATAAGTGAAAAATTAGTACCGGGCCAGGATATTTTGTGAATATATGTGTGCGTGCGTGTATGTATGCGTGTAGTCTACCACAGCCTCCCGCTCAGCCGTGACACTGAACGGTCCCACCGCCATGTCAACGTCCTGAAATACCAAGGCGTAAAATTGGCACTGGATACTAGATTTGCGTGCGTGTATGTATGCGTGTAGTCTGCCACCGCTTCTCTCAGCCGTGATGCAAAAAAGTCCCACAACCATGTCCACTAAAATAAAAAGGTGTGAAATTAGTACCAGTGTATAGATCTGTGCTTGCGTGTAGGTATGCGTGTAGTTTACCACCGCCTTCCGTTCAGCCGTGAAGGGAAATGTACAGAATCCAAACAATTAAACAAAACACGAAGGTTGGGCGAGTTTTCAGCTGAGTTACTGGCTGAAAATTTAAACGTTGTAAACTGCAATTATGAAATATCTTAATCCTATAACAAGCAAACGTGATAACTGAAGTTTCTTACCTTGCGCATCACCATGCCAACCATGCCGGACCAGGTTTTGTGGCCCTTGTCCGCAGAGCCGTACTTGTCATCAGGCGGCTCGATCACATTGTACCTAACGGCAGAAGACACACTGTAAGTTAGTGTATTTGTGGTGGGATTTTTGCAAAAAGGAAAACCTACTTAAACTGATGGTACAGTTCACATTAGTGGAGTTTACAGTTCATGGATTTGCCATCTATTTGAACAAGTTTGAGAGCGAAAAAATTTCACGCTGAACTATTCATGCAAATAATTGAAATGTTGAATTATCATATTTCCAAAACTGATCCCCGCAGATTTTCTAGTTCGAGAAGACAATTATATTCAGCAGAAAGTGAAATGGACTTGATCATCAAAATTTTCCCTTTGCTTGGCACTCATCAAAGGAGTGGATTCAATACCTACCTGAAGTTCATTCGATCCGCCAATTCGTCCACGATGTCGAAGAGGAACCCAGTCCACTCTACTGTCCCGTTTCCGTAGTCCAGCTTCCTCGTGAACGGGAGCTCCTGTGCAGCAAACAAGGAAAGGAAGTTAATTAAATGTCAAGTTCCTGAAATTGATTTATGTCAATGGAATTCCATTCTGTGTCATTGACTTATGGATAAAAGTGTCTATTGTTCTTAAAATGAAAGTCCTTAATCAGATACTTCATCCTCTGATTTGGACACGTTGTAGCAGTCTCAATTACGCACAGGACAGGCTATGCGCATCGTAATTGAGCCCAGGCTCAGTTATGATCAGAGTGTAACTGAGCCTAGGCTCAAAAGCACTCAATCACATTTCAATTAGACCTGAATTTGAATTAAAACTTTAAGGAGAATTGAAAGGCAATCAACAGTTGAAGGCACAAAGAACCTTTCAATGAAGGGAGTAAATGGGCCTTAACTCCCTTATCTCCTTAACTTTCATTAAATTTCAATCAAACCTTAACTTTAAATAAAGCTTCAAGTTGAATGAAAATAAAACTTCAAATTAAATAAAAAGGCAGTAAACTGTCACAGTTGAATGCACAAAGGCCCCTTATTGAAGGCCTTCATTGAAAGCTTCCTTTTGCCTTCAACTGTTACACTTGATTGCCTTTCAATTCTCCTTAAAGTTTTAGTTCAAATTCAGGTCTAATTGAAATTTGATTGAGTGCTTCTGAGACCAGGGGTCATAACTGAGCCTAGGCTCAGTTATGTTCTGATTGTAACTGAGCCTAGGCTCAGTTATGTTCTGATTGTAACTGAGCCTGGGCTCAGTTACGATGTGCGTAACCTGTCCCTGGACGGGTTACGCGTATCGTAGTTGGTCCCGCGCGTAACCAGGACTGGTACAACGTGTGTGAAAAATCGAATAAACTGTCCTGGTTATTCTTGCTATTAATTAAACTTTGCTTTTAGGTAGACTACATGTTTGACAATAAAGAGACTCAGCAGATGGTTGCAATGTATGTGGGTCAAATTACCTTTCACATTTTCTAGACATACAAAAAAACACATTAACTTTATAATAAATCTGAAATAAAAATATAATTGAAGTTTTATAAAGGGTGATATATTTGATGCAGTTTACATGTCACAATAAATTTTAATGTAGATCATAGGCTAGATATTATTTTATTATTTATTATTATTATTTTATTTTTATGATACCTTTGCTTTACAAAGCTGTGTACATTTAAAACTGTTAACCACCCAAACAGGTTGATGAAACTGCATGACAATACGGCCTTGAACTTTGTCCGATATTTATTTAGTCAAAAAACTAGAATTCTGTCGAAATAAATTCTCAAATATTAGGGTACATCACGATTTAAAAGTGTCTTTCAAGAGCGTTGCATGGATCAGGCAACAAAATTCGTTATGGTTGATTGCTATTCCATTCAGAGAAATCTTTCTTACCGGAAAATCTCGAAATATAGCCCTGGGCTTTTAGATGAGACTGACTCTTTTTGGACAAATAAAATTAGTGCCAGATATAAGCCCATGGGCTTACAGTTGAGACTATACGCTTATAAATGAGACTAAGACCTTTGTTTCTGGAGGACATTTGCTTGGGTATATCTTCCTAAAACTGTAGTACAGTACATATTTCAAGAACTTTTACATCTTTTAAGAACCTTTTAAGCATTGGCGGATCTGGAGGCGCCAGAGGCATGTGTCCCCCCCACCCCCACGACCAAAAATTTCTTCATTTTCATGCAGTTTTTAGGGATTTTTGCACCAAAACTGTGTAAAAACTGAGGCACCCCAAGATTGGCGCCCCCTACAAGAAATTCTGGATCTGCCACTGTTAAGTGTTACAATTAACAAATTTTTTTAACTCTGTTGTTTTTTAATCTGTGATTGAAGCATTTTTTGCCAAAAGGTTGGAAGTGAAACTATCCCGCCGGAATTAATTTTTTTAGCCCATGGGCCAAATACTGAGTCAATTGCTCAATATGAGCCCATGGGCTCATAGTTAGTTGGGCTACAAATCGACATTCTCCGGTACCTTCTAGTATAACGCCTTAACTCGATCTAAGCAAACCAAAAAGTCGCATTCGGATGTACAGAGAGGAAATTCCACACGTAGTCTGCATTCCATATAACTACACAATAACAGAATGTTGTTAAAGTATTACTTTTGGTAAGAATGAGTAACTTCGTTGTTTGACTTGTATTTACGTTTTATTGATATCTGAATAGATTTGTACATGTTGACTGATTTGTGTCTAAACTACAAGTGATTATTTACAAGTGGCATATTGTGAATTGACAGTATACAATTGACACACAACAGCCAATAAGAGTTAAGGTGATAACAATAAGTGGGAGTGGCTGTAGATGAATAGACTGCAGATGAATAGGCTGGTGCCTGAATAGAATTGACACTTGAATAGAAGTAGCAGTTATGTTTACACAGGTGTTGGCACATTGAGTAATGATAGGAGATTATTCAATCAAAGAGATAATTACAATTTGGCAGCTATTGACCTAAGTCAATACTCTAACATACATTTCATGAGTTTTATTTTTAAGGATTTTTCAAATTGATAATGGAATTTTAGCTCCATTAAATGTCACTCAAGTAACAATAAACTCGCCAATCTAATATCATCATATTTTTGGAATAATAAATTTCTTCTGCCCTTCATAATGTGGTTATTCTGGAAATCAGTTCCTTTAAAGACAAATTAAACGAAATTCATGTTCATAGTTAACCCGCAAATCAACTTCTTTCAAAATTTCATAATGATAGAAAGATATAAAAGTCATTTGAAGGTGAATTGTACATTGATTCGTTTAAAAAATATATAATTTTGCATTTGTAGGTTTTGGAGAATCAATCAAATGCTACCAATGTGCTCTTGGCGAAGAGGGCAAGTGCTCATCGGACGCTGAGCCTACAGAGTGTGTAAACACTCTCCTCATCTCTTACGACGGGTGTTCAAAGGTATGTACACTTGAATTCTAAAATGATCTCAGAGTCGGAAATTGGTCAGGTTTTTTTTTAACTTTTACAGCATTTGGGAAGAGAGAATCACAAAACTACTGTGACATTCAAGCAGATTACAATTGTACCATTCAACTATCGAAAACATATTGCTTATTAATTTTGCAATGTTAAAGGTAACGGCAAGGGAACAAGGCTCGAACAACTGACGGCTCCAGATCTTTACTTATTCTAGGTTTTTGTTATAAATTTCGTTTAGCTAATCTACCAAATCTACCTAATTTACCAAATTTTCCAGACATATCAATTGATCTCCTCTGTTGTTAACCTTTTGTTTTTGAATTGCAATCATTTTAAATGTAAGCTGCTGGGTCATTTTTGGTACAAGGACTGAATTTAGCCTTGACAAAATTCCATCATTGGACTGAAATTAGTATTAACCTGAACTAAAATTTGTCTTGAGACCAAAATCAGTTTAAAAATCAGACAGTTCATGTGTCTGGAAAGTTAGGTAAATTTGGTAGATTTGGTAGAGATTGAAATAGAAAAAACCCTCATTGTCATTTCAAACATTCTACTACGTTAATTTCCGTGAATGAAAAGTCCACAACCGACGCGCCCCTTTCATCTCAAGAGAAATATACATAAATAGTTTTTATTCATCATTCTTCAGGTTTACACCAAAGTTGGTGACGTTGAAAACTATGCAAGGAGTTGCGCAGTTAACTCTGCTTGCGAACTCACCACAAACGCGAATACTGAGATCCTGAAGACGTATTGCTGCAACGGAGATAGCTGCAACTCAGTTGGTGCCGCCACCTACAGTTTTGCCGTCATGCTGAGTGCCGCCATCTGCGCCTTAATTGCGAAGAAGTAAAAACAAATTTAGAGCGGCTCCTTAAAATCCCTATCCTATCAACTTGGAAACGTGCAGAACAAAAGAGAGAACAAAATAATATTTTGTTCCACGCTGTGCTTTTGATATGCTATGATTTCAAAACTAATAGGGTTTTCATCCTCTGTAAATTTATTTTATTTTGGAAACAATGCAAGTATATTCATTACGTATAAACAAATTGTTCTCATTTGGCTATCCATTGCAAATGCATTGTAATGTTGGCAATATATAAACATCCATAATTTATGTCAATAAATTTACATTCTATTACATATGATCTTCTTAAGTGCTAAAACTTAATTTAACTTCGATAACATAATAAGACACTCGAAATTTGGAGTGATGAAAGTTCATGGCTAGCAGTGTATTAAAATAATCATTAAGTTACAGACACAAAATGTGTGCTCTGGTCTTGTAAGCGCTATTTAAATGCAATGCGTGTTGGAAAGAAAGAGTCTGAATTAGTTGTTTGACTTGAATGTTTATTTCATCACAATCAGGGAGAAAGAAATGTATTTCTTTTCTTTTATACACAATCATTTGTAAATGCCATTGTAATAAACCGACTTTCTATGTTTCTTTTGTGACAATAAATCTAAAAAAGTACTAAAATTCGGCTTTGTTGAATATTTTGAGGGTTAACCATTTATTAGAAAACAATCATGACAACCTAAGTTATCCTGCATGAGAAGATTTTTTCGACAAAATGTCAATTTTTAAATGGACATGTGTTCAAAAATGAAAACCGTGTATGATCGTTTCAATTATATATTTACTGAAGGGGCCCCGTGTACAGCTGCGGCAGATAAAACGATACTTTCCGATGAAGCAGCTTACGCACCGACTTGACACGCAAGCAGTAACATAAAGTGTTTGTTCGACTTTTCTTGCCAATATTCGATAATTAGATATGACCGTTGAATGCTTGTTATTGACAAAGTCGCTGTGCTCTGTAAAAATCAATTAGAAGACCACCTGTAGAGATTCAAAAGGGAACGACCCAAGGTCAAGATAAATTGAATGAAGCTGTTTGGCTATGTGTAGATTTGATTTACATTTTAGCAACAGGCGTATATATTTTTTGAGCATCCAACGCTCAAGCAAAAAACTCAAACTGTGAACAAAGGTTCGTTGCAGAAGTGAATGATTCTTAATTTCTGAGTGTTCCATACGTGGGAAACAGAAGCAGGAAAAAATTAATAATGCAAAATACTACAAGGGTAAAATATTTAGACAATCTTACAACGCTGACGATGAGGATGATGAGAACTGACAGGGGTTTTTTTGGAATTGAAAATTGAAAAAATGTAGAAACAATCATATGCTGTGATACGGATACTTTTTGAACATTATGAGACAGAACGGCGAAAATCATTACCAATGACTAATTCATCTTTGTTAAATGCAGCAATCTGTCCGGGGGAGTACTGACCAATCAGTTCTTTTATAATTTCCGTGGATACCGGCCATCCTTCGCTGTGGCATAAAGCAGCTACCTAGAGATGAATAGATCAAAGATCAATGTTCATTGTTCGACATACAATATGAATTTTTATTTTTGTACATATTAATACATACGCGTATGCAGTCTAAATCGATAACTGAAAGACATCATTGACAAATATTAGGCCCCAATCCACTTGAACGCGTTTGGTTTTGGCAGAACACTATTTTAAGAATGATTAAGCGATAATAAGTAGGTGGTACATCATCTGAATTTACCAACAACCGTCCCAAGGAATCATGTATGGGAACGTATGCTTGTGAGGGTTAAAATCACATAAAATTAGGAAATTGTTTGATGGAATTTCACACGGTGCTTTTGATGTCCTGTTGTTCCAAAACTGATAGAATTTTTATCCTCTGAGTCCTCTTTTTTAGGGATTAATGCCAATAATTTTACTTATAATTGTATAAAATTTTGGTTAATTTGCCTAAATCAAATCCTGAAATTTCAATTAAATGTTTAACGTGTGGAACAAAAGAGGAAGCAAAAGAATTCCATTCTGTGCTTTTGATGCGCTATTGTTCCAAAACTAAAAGGAATTTCAGGATTTGTTTAGACAAAAATAAATAAATGAATTTTCAAAAACTTTTATACTTGAAGCTTTTATTCGAATAAAAAACACAGTGTCAAAATCTGTTCTCCAAGGATTAAATCAATTTCCGGAGTCGATTTGACTAAAAGAAAACCGAACTAATTTAAACTTAAAATTTAAATTGCCTTGTCAAAAACAGTTTGGCAAAGTAAGTAAGTAGTTTAAGGTAATTTTAGAAAACAGGCGATTTTAGAGCATACATGGTTCGAAAGTACAGTACAGTTTAGGTATTTGACCGTGAAGTTCAAGATTGATGTCACTCCGTAAAAATATCTTTGGCAATGTAAGAAACACTGTACACAGTACCAAAAATTTAAGTTCATTTTATTGTCATACTAGGATCAACCCATGGCTCCCTCCGGGGACCAGGACTTTCTCTGTCCATTCGACTACAGTCAGCGGTCAACTTGGTTTTATATATTTTATACAGATGCAGTACTGTACCAATAATATGTGTTACTAAGATAGTCGACCAGCCCTGAACCAATGCATTTTGGTAAAAGCAAATCTAAGGCAGCCAGAAGAAGTTGAGTGACACCAGCGTCAACCAGTACCCCAAAACCGTCATTAAAACTTGGATGATAGTACTAAAAGGGTTAACATTGGATGGTAGCTATAGGTCCTAATTATTAATTGATCCCATTCACGTGTTGCAATTTTATTTGGACACTACTGGTCAAATGATTATTTTGTGATTTTCCGTAGATACTTAAGTGTACACAGATCATACACCATTGTCCATGCATTGTTCATTCCCCAAACAATATTTTTCATACATTATTCTTCGCTCTACATTATTCATTGAAAAATAAAATAAATGCTGAAGAGGTTCTCTTCAGGCATGTAGAGCATAATAAATGTCCACAATAGAAATGACCTATGTTGCTTTGACCATTGCTATCTTACAAATGAAATTAGGGGGGAGAAACATCCATGCTTGCATATGAACTCCTTGTGTATGTTCACGATTGGAGCTTTACTAAGCTAAATCAAACTGAAGTAAGCTCAACTAAAAAAAATGTAACTGATATCAGGTATGTTTTTCATAAGTTTCATTAAGAATGAATGTCAGGAAAACTCCGCCATTTTGCCACAATTGAGATAAAATGGTACATTTCACCAATGGAATATTATTTTCTTTAGGGAGCTTCATATTGGCAAGAATATACATAAATTTACACATATTTTCCACTCATTTTCCTGGGTGTGTAACTTACAACCATGTTATCTAAGTTAGATCTATTATATGATATAACTACAAAGTAAAGAGGATACTTTTTAAAATGCCATAGTGCACTGGTAAATAATTTTGCAGTTTCCAATTGTCCCTGTCCCGTCAGAGTTAAAATTTCAGTGAATCATCAAAACTACATTACAATTGTCCATGTTATCACACACAGCAGGTACGAGGGTGGAGGAGGCTGTAGTTTTGTAGCTGCAAATGAGCAAAATAATATTCTTTTTCTACTTTTGTGATTACTTTCCACAATTTCTACAGTCTACAGTTTTGTATATGGCCATCGGAATTCGCCGAAACTCACACTGGACAAGACAGTGTCAACATTTAAAACATATTGCATCACTTCATCACGGGAAATTAGTCAAATATAAATCTACGTTCCTATTAAATCAAACCAAGCTTACCAGAAAAAACCCTTAAACTTTACATATTTAACAATAAATAACTCAACTAGAGGCTTAACCAACAGTTTGAACTTTAAGAAAAAGAAATTCCTATTCTGTACTGTAACACATTCCCAAACTTAGGGGCGTGACAGAATCAACAATTACAATTCACTCAAAGTTACTTAGATATATTATAAAATTGCTTAAAAATGAGATTTCTGTTGAACACAACATTGTTCTGTGAACAAATGTATGATATGTAAATACGATATTTAATTTAAAGACAAGAAAAAGAACCCATTTTATTTTGCTCCATTCTCCTGGCTGTAACTGTGCAGTCCGACAGACTGACCGTTTACAACGACTATTTCATTGAGGGTTTTTCTCATTTCAATCTCAACCAAATCTACCTAATTTTCCAGACACACGAACTGTGTGATTTTTAAACTGATTTTTGTCTCAAGACAATTTTTTTCAGTTTATGCTAATACTAATTTCAGTCCAATGATGGAATATTGTTCAAATTAAATTAAGTCCTTGTGCCAAAAAATGGCCATGACACTTACATGTAAATTGATTGCATTTCAAACACAAAAGGTTAGCAATAGAGAAGGTCACTAAGCATGGCTGGAAAATTTGGTATATCAGGGAGATTAGGTAAATGAAATTAATAAGAAAACCCTAGATTGTTAAAGGATTACCATACACAGTAAAAATGAATATGGGCATATAAATCATACATGTATTTTATAGAACCTAAGTCATTGTTGTTTTAATGTAACTGGCAAAACATTTGAATGCCAAATTAAGATATTGCAAGGGAAAAATAAATGTACACAATGACCCAACAGGTTCGTGGCTCCGTTTCGGCAGACTGCAATTGGGTAAATGCGGATTTTCCTTCACCGGAGATCTGGAGGTGATGTTGGGTAAGAGATATTGATATCAATATCCATATTTTCTGCAGACACAGAAGTGCTATGTCAATAGAGTTCGAATGCATTCCCACAGAATATGTTGACCCGATAGATTTTTTCATAGCAGGTTCTTATATTACAATTTTATACGGATATTAGTTGCAAGTGTTTTATTTGTAAATGACTTCGAGTGACATTCATTTTTGATTTCAAAACATCTGCAGAAAAATGGATTTTGGAGCAATGGAACTACAAACAGTACCTTTCAGCCCATTAGCAGTTCAGTACGGAATTGTTTTGTTTTCAAATGTTCACAAATTTTCATTATTTTGAAATTTGGGAAGATAACGTAAATTTTATTTTGCTTGTATTATTTTTACTGTGAGAGTTGAAAATTATTATGCAATAACAGCTTAAGCTTCATTGTCACAATTTGACAACGCTAGAATTTTTCGAATTAGATCTAAATTGCACATTTCTCCCTGAAAACGAATTTACTGTGTAACTTTTATACAGTCATAACCATAGATAATTGTGGATTTGTTACAAGGCATGAGCTCATTATGGGTGACTTAACAATAAATAAATGGATTTGGAGAAAACTTACTGCATAGAGCATGATGTTTTCTTGAAATAAATCAAATTAGTCCCAACCATGGATTGCACGCCTGATGTGCTTCCTACTAGGCTAAATTACCTAACTCCAGCCATTCTGCCCAGTTATATTGCATGATCTGTTCAAAATTTACAGTCTGGTGGATACATGGTAAGGAGAACAGTCCTGACTGTTCAGTAATGATTACATTTCGTGGTGAAAGACTGAACAAGTGGATTTGTATGATACGTCAATTATTTTAACGCTTCAAAAGTAAATATAAATTTTATCTAATACAAAAAGACTTTTGTGTCACCTGGCTAAAAGGAAGATTTCTGCTCACTCAGGAAAATCTCAAGTAGAGGTTCTCAATGTACGGTAACATCATACCATACGCAGAATGTACATGGATGGGTTCGCCCTGTAACCGTGGATAGTTTTTTAGTAACATAGATCTATTTTCACTTTTATCAGTACAGGGTAGCTTTCTATTTTGTTTTTTTTTGTGATTGTGACATTTTACGGCACAGTCGACTTTATCTTTTTATGAGACACGACACCAGAAATAGACGATTTTGCATGTCTTTTAGCATAGCACAAATTCCTTGTTCCATTCACTTAAAGGGGACCTCTGATTGGTGATCACCAGAGTTTCACCGCTTACACAGTTACACAGATAGTGGATACTTCATTTCCAGTTATATCTGTACTGAAGAAAGACGCGTCCCAATAACAGTCAGTTGGGCTTTTTCTTAATTTATTTCGTTTAGCTAATCTACAAAAATGTTCAGACAAATCAATTAATCTACACCATTCTGTTTCAATTGCAATCAAATCTAAATAAATGTAAGCTGATCAGTGCCTGACAAACTGCAAAATGGTTTTAAGAGATAAATCAAACAGTTTATATGTCTGGAAAGTTAGGCAAATTTGGTAGATTATGTTAACTTGGAGGCCAGTGAATTAAGAAAAACACAGAATGAAGCCTGGTGGTCAGACGAATCTCTTTGAATTATTTACAAAAGGAAAATGTTTCTTTTGCGGTAAACTTAAGAAAATAGAACTCAAGTCTGTTGGTCAGGTGAAAAGTACCGTTTCCTGTCAATAGGCATCACTTTTTAAAGTGTTATGGCCACACATCCAAATCAACAATTTAGATCAGACTTCCACTTTAAGAAGAAATCAATCACTTTTCAGACAGTCTAGACAAATTGCTTTTAACCTAATGAAAATCTAACCTATAATCACGAATCAGTTATTTTAAGCGTTTAAATCCTTATTTCTTCTCCTGTCAGATTTGCATCAATGTTCATTACGATCTATGGAAATAAGCCATGTTGGGCTAATTGGTAAAATATGAGCGTTAGGACAGATATCAACTTTCTTTTCCTACGTGACCAGTCTGTTGAAAGTTCATTTCTGGTCACTTTTCAGAGAGTTGTTTTATATTACTGTATTACACTAAAAAGAAAAGTCAAGCTCAGTCAATAATTTGAGTAGATCTTAGTTGTTGAAATCATCAAAATAAGCCATACAAAATAACATTTTGTCATTTATAAAGACCGTGAGCCCGAAATCATATCCAATATAAGCCATTTCTTGATTTATGTCTTTATGTACCTTCGACAGTCTTGTGATTCACAATTACTTTGTTATTCGGCTTTATTGAGTTATTGCACTTGCATGTTTAATTATTGTTTCTGAATGATGACAAACAGTAGAAAATACGAAAGTTTTGCAACAAGAGGGGAATGTAAAACACCGTGGGATGTTGCAAAGGATTATACTATGTGTCTTATCGATAAGATCGGCTAAGCCATATTGATACTTAGAGTCACGTTTTCTGTGTGTAACTCTTCTGAAGAACAGTGTCAATAAAATTTGGATTTCTTTACCATTGAAAATGTTGCCCTTATTGATTTTTCCAGAGACATTTCTCTTTTATTTCAGATCACAACTGCTCACATCTGTAGAAGTTTGTTTGCACGGATCTTGAGAAAGTTGATTGCTCAATTTGAAAGACTGACATCGCAGACAACTATCTGTGGAGTTACGGATATACAGTTTAATGTGTTGGCGTTTAAGACTGTTTAAAATGGTCTGTTATTTCTTCATTGCCAACGTTAATATGTGGGGACCCTTTTTCAAGCATCTGCAAAATACTTATTTGATGTATTCGCCAATTTAGATCAATTTATTTTGATCATCTGTTTTGTTTATAACCAAAGACACATTGAGGCAAACAGCAGTACTTTTTCGTACGTTTTCTGTCAGAGGATTGACTTAGGTCAATAACTGCCAGATTGTAATTATCTCTTTGATTAAATAATCTCCCACTTGGCATCAACACCTGTGTAAACATAACTGCCACTTCTATTCAAGTGTCATCAGGCACCAGCCT
>JBCAUI010265856.1:0-15973 GCA_038406195.1 Haplosyllis anthogorgicola
GCATTTAATATTAGATTGTCTCACTTTACCTTTATTATTGTATGTATGTATAGCAAAACTTTTAAATCTGTACAGGAATTAAATTAATCTATGTATATTTCAGTTGTGGATTTAAATCCAAGCTTAGAAGAAAAGGGTGATTCCAGAGAGATCATCTGTGCCACAATACTCAGTATCTTTCCATCTGCCAGAAATTCTTTAGAATTTCAGTATGAAATGAAAAGTAGGTAATTTTAAGTTGATGTATTTCTTTACATCTAAAACAAATGTATAATTATATGTATCATTATTAAATGACGTGTCTTATTTCAATATTGAAAGAGGTTAGATGCAATTGATGTATAGTGTAATGTAATATATTTACTTTTGCAGGAATATGTCAACACTGCTATAATGAGAAGATGCTCTTACAGGAACCCAAATGGATTGTGTATATTACTTTTGGATGTAAATCTGTTCAGGAAGGAATCAACATGTACATATTTCAGGAATTGGTTGAAGATGTGCAATGTGATCGGTGTAAGCAAGTCAAAGACTTTGTTAGCTATAGAAGAATTCTGACACCACTGAAGCAATTACTAATTCACAACATTGGTGCTCAAAAAGTACTTTTGAATGCACAAATAGATTTTGATGGTACCAAATATAATTTAATATTGTCCATAAAGAGCAGAGGATCAACAAAGAATTTGATGACAAAGTAGTAAGACAATCCAAATTGAGCATTGCAAAAGTTCCAGCATACATGCTGTGGTATGTAAAAGTCAACTTGATAGAAGATCAGCTATTAAATTTGAGCATACCAGATGCTGAGGTCACTTCTGCTAATCAAAGTCAAGTCACAATGCAACTTCAAAGTAGAAAAACTGCTGTCAGTTCTAAAATAAAGTCCAGTGCACATCCTTCACAAGCAAAACAAAAGAATGAAGATGCAAAGGTGGCTGAACAAAAACCAGATGCTTCAGCATCATCTGACAGAAGTTCAAAGGTGGAAGGTGGTGATGTCAAACCTATTAAAGATGCAGATGAATCTGCAAAAGAGTTGCCTTCAAAAGGTGTTGAACCTGACAATAAAAAAGTAAATCCTTCACCATCATCCAAAAAAACTTCAAATGTGCACTCTGGCCATGACAATTCTATGAACAATGATGCTACAACACAATCTGACAAAGAGAAAGATAATAAATCTGGAGACATTACTGTAACACATCCTACCAAAGAAAGTGACACTAACAAAATCAAAGCAAAATCAGAGGATTCTCCTAAGAAGAAGATTGATTCTGAAACTAAAGAACTTTCTGAAAATGATGATGATTCTGATGATGATGATGATGATGAGGAAGATGATGATGACAACCAAGATTATGAGCAATATAGTGATGATGATGAAACAAAGGATAATGATGGATTGAGAGATTCTCAACATGATGCATCTTTGGAAAATGATGATGAGAAAATTAGTCTGGATAATAATGACATTCCAATCTTAAATATTTCAGTGAGAACATGAAGTCAGACTGGGAAAAAAGTGAAACCACTATCTCCTATTGGCAAAGATACAGGCAAGGAGGGATTGAAAAGAAACCAAAGTGATGAAACTGAAGTACTTAGTGATGAGTCTGACTCTGATGGGTTCATGTCACCTCCCAAATATAAATTTAAAAATGTTAGAATCAACACAGGACAGAGATATACAGGTGATGCCAGAATATTACTTAAGAAGTGGCCATACATTATCTCCAGTAGATAAGGAAGGAAAAAAGAATAAGAGGAAAAGACAAAGGAGCTCATCATTAAGTGATTCTTCAGTAATTGTTGCTGATAGGTTGAGAGGTGATGCTATTAAGAGGGAGAACAAACAAAAAGAACTTCTGGATAAAGCAGAGAAAAAGTACAGCTAAAGAAAGATGTATTGAAGAGATCGAGTAAGACACCCATTAGCAAAGATAACATCATGCAAAAGGCTCGTAAGAAAAGACATTATGAGTTTTATAATTGGAAAACTGTTGGAATTAAAAGAAGTAAAAGGCATGTAAGTATGCCAATGATTCAAATGAAGTGTTGGTCCCTGAACAGGAGAAAACAGGGTACTGTATATTATGTGCAAGGAAATTTTACACTGAAAGTACCCCAGCACTTATTGCACACTATTTCAGTGTGCACTATAAGAGGATCTTAATTGTAAATCATTACACACATCTGTTGGGTAAATGTGAAGATGTGAAGAGTCAAGATTCCAAAGCAAATAGAAATGGGCATCACCATTGTCCGATGTGCTGGCATCCATGTGACAAGACCATAGACTTCAAAGTCCATTTGAACAGGCATAATATTGATGTTACCAAAATCAAAACTGGATAAACATTGAAATTTTGTTTGTAAACTTTAAAATATGACAGGTTAATGTTCTTAGTTTATTTAAAGAAGTATGAGGATGTCAAACTTAGTTTTTAATAATTGTGAAGTAATCAAGTACTTGAAAAAGTTTTATTTTTCTATGTTAAGGTTCGGCTGATATTTGGGCTATATGACTATTAAAGTTAGTTTTCTTGAAGAAGATGTTTGAAAAAGCTATTATTTTGTGACAAAATGTTTTTTAAAATGTTAATATTTATTCAAGAAGTTTGTTAAAGATGTTTTTATATTGTTATAATAAAGATAATTTGTTTACAGTATATTATTTGTTTGTTATTATTCGTAACATATCAGTTGTTCATTAAGTATCTTAATAAAAAAGTAAAGTTGATTAAATATAGACAAAGTAAAGTAAAAAGTGTAATAAATACAATAGATTACAACAGTAAAATGAATTGATACAGTGCAACTTTGGTAAATGTATGAAATTTCCTAATGGTGAAGTTGAATCCTACCGTACAATTCTACCATACAGCCCTGCCATACAATCCTACTATACAATCCTTACATGATTCCTATATTCTACTTCTACATAATCCTACAGTAAAATCCTATTGTACAATCCTACTGTTTAATCCTACATTATAATCCTACTTTAAAGCATTTAACAAACTGGAATTAGTAATGGTTATTCCAACTGTAGAATACTACTATGTAATCCAATTTAATAGGTGCTAAACATATGAGGGAATCCTCCAATTTAGATATTATAACAACTTAAATATATATATTTCATAAATTTGTCAAAGAACAGCAATTTCTTTATGTCCAATATAGCATATTTCATTTATTAAATTTCAAATTTGCGTCGTGTGACTTGTATCACTTACATGCACATTTTTTGTCATATGCACTACATATTACAACAATACTATATTATGTACATAAGAACTGCTTGACTTTACAATAACAATTACATTAAACCTAAGTACACTAAGGAATATTTTTGACCACATGAGATATTCAAGGTATACTACAGTGGCTTCTTTACAAGAACAACTACATTAAACCTAAGTGCACTAATGGATATTTGTGATGACAGGACTTATTCAACCTATACTACAGTGGCTTCTTTTACAATTATATAAACGTCTTCTTTCATTAAATTATTCTTTCATTTTATGATTTCAAAATGACAACATTTGATACAAATTGAAGTCATCTTCTTCAAATGGAGAACAATCTTCACAAGAATCTTATTTGTCTAGCAAATCAGATACTCATTCATACAGGTATGTTGACATTCATTTAAATTATACAAATATTATTACATTATATTTCAACATTGTTCTTTGTTTTAGTAGTATCATTTTATATACAAGCACTTCACTTATAATTATACATTGATTTTAGGTTGAAAGATATCTTCAAAACTATCATCTCATCCAAACTTCATACCATACATTTCTCGTAATCAAAAGGTGTGATACCTAAAGAAATGATATGTCCTGGACCTCTCATAAATGGAAAAAGATATGGAGACTGCAGAAAGTCTATGCTCATCAAGGAAGTCGGAGACAGAAAGGATTCCTTATCATGGAGGTGGAGAAGAGTACATAAAGTTACACACAATGGCTGTTCATATTGCAAGAAAGATGTCAAAGTTACCATTCATCAGGGGACTTGGCTACAACATTGCAATTTAACATTGGAAGAAATAGTACTAATAGTTTATTGTTGGGCAAACGATTTCACAGCTGAACAAATTGCCCATGAAGTAAGATGCAGTGACAAAACTGTAGTTGAATGGTCAGCATTCCTGAGAGAATCATGTCTAGCTAAAATGTTGGATGACTCTGAAGCCATTGGAGGTCCTGAAATAGAAGTAGAAATAGATGAATCTAAATTCAGAAAGAGGAAATATTATAAAGGCCACAGAGTTGAAGGACAGTGGATTTTTGGTGGAAGAGTAAAGTTCGATAAGTCAAAAGTCTTCATGTTACCTGTGCACAATAGGAAGAAGGATACATTACTACCTCTTATTACACGTTACATCAAGAAAGGATCAGTTATACACTCTGATAGTTGGGCAGCTTACAATGACATTCCAAAACTCGGTTATACTCATCTGACTGTCAATCATAGTAAAACTTTTAAAGACAAGAAACTGGATGCACAAATTCTATTGAGAGTGACTGGAGACATGCTAAGGTCTCCATGCCCAGATATGGTGTCAAGAAAGGTACACATGCATCATATTTAGCTGAATTTATGTGGAGACATAAATATGCAACTACAGACAAATTTGTGCAAATTATTGATGATCTTAATGGTCACTTTACACATAAATACTTCAATAACCTAACATAATGTAATATTCTTTATTTCTTCTTATTCTCTTTATCTTGTAGTCTTGTAGACTTTTGCAGTGAAGCTTTGTGCTGCTCATTCCTTTTATGAAGTGACAATCTTCACCTCCTTTTACTACTTTGTACTGGTTTCTCTGCTGTATTCTTTTCAGAACTTATAAGATCTGATGTGCATGTTTCTGGTACTACCTATCAATACATAAATATTTGTAATATTATGTACATATATGTTATATTATTAAATTTAAAGTGTTATTAACATATATTGTCTTACATGTGTTGAATAAGTTGTACCATTATTTTTCTTCCCTTTCACATTTGTATCAGACTTATTAGTACATCACTATCAGGCAGAATTGCCAACTTTTTGACATACACTTTGGTAGTTTGCCTCAATTTTGAGCAATCTCAAAATATAGTGTTATTTTAATACTACTATATAATCCAACAACTATTACATATTTCATATTATGAAGTTCAAATAGTTCATATTGTAACAGCATAATTCAACCATATTAATATATCTATGTTGTTTACCTTTCAACGTCTGCAAATTTACACATCCTTTATTTTCAGTAACTTCTTCTTGACTGGACATACTACTTGCTACAACCTTTCTTTTATGTGTTTTTTATGTTCTTTTAAGTGATTGACCCATATCAAATGAAGAATCATTTAGCAGATCATCTAAGTCCGTCTTTGACAATGCAGAAGCTATATATTCTGAAATAGAATTACGATATACATAAATAAATGTTATGATATGTATTATGTGCTATCTATATATATATAAATAATAAATAAACTTATGTTTAACTTTCTCAGATATGCATTGACTTCTCTTTACTTTAGTTCTTGTTGGCTCTTTTTGCTTTTAGTGATTTGCACATTTGTAGAAGTAGTTTCAGCTTCATTTTTCCCTTCATCATCCCTTATTTCATTTGAAAATAGATCAGAACTTGACCCTTTCTTGTCATTAGTTGGTGGAGATTTGTCAACTTTTCTTCTAAATAAGGATGTCTTTGGTTTTCAACCTAATGTAACAAATTCTGGTGGCTCATTTCACTACTGAATTCATCCTCTTCTATAAAAAAGTTATATTTCACTACATAGCATCATACCATGTTATATGAAATAAATGTAGCAATTAAACCTTACATATATACATATTGAATTTCTATTACCTGATTTAATTTCACCCATTTGACATAGGGTTAATTCACTTATGTGAGGATGATATTTCCTCACTATAGACATCAGTTTATCCTCTGTTGGTTTTTGGAACTGATTGATATAGAAGATCTCTGTCAAATCCTTATCATTGGCCAACTTAAAAAAATCTTTGTCCACATAAAATGGCACAGGTTTCAGGTAAACGGTAGCACAATGTTGGAATGTCCTTGTTGCATCTTTCAACATCGTTTCCCTCAATATCAGTTTTCCATATCCTTTCTCCTCAATATTTAGCAGTTCATCTAAAAACAAATATTTTTATATTTGGAAACTAATGTAATTTATTTAAAAAGTTGTATAAGTGTTGTGTAAATAATTTATTTTACCTTTAACTGCTTTTGATGTCATTATTTTCACATTTTTGTTGATAGATCTCACATTCATGATGCAACCCTCTGATCTTATCATTTGCACAATGATTCTGGAAGTATCAGTACTCTTTGGTCGGCATAGTGCAGTTGTATTCATGTTTCCTTTATTGAATACAACCTACAAATAAATATGTTTAATTCTGTCATAATTAACTTCTTATAATGTGATTATTTGAACTAAGTATGATGAATTTTAAATTTAATTACACTTGAAAATGTGTCAGAGTGACTGTAACTTGTATCATCTTTTCCACAAATCTCACACTTTCTACAGACACACTCAAAGGAATATCAATCTTTTTTCCTTTGTGAACACATAAGAAAGCTACAAATAAATAAATATATACCATACATTTCCAAAAAATATATATATTTAGTAGATATTGTAATAATGGAATAATAAAAGTAATTACATGTATGTATTATATATTACCATTTTGATATATCCAAAGAATGATGCTCAATCTACCAACCAATTCAGGAGCCTTTGTACCAATTGATATTTCTGCTTTATCCAAAGCATCTAAATTATGTTGGGAACTTGCCCATTTCAGGTTAAATTGCTCATTGTATTTTTCAACTTTGTTCTCGTACTCTTCTTCAGCTTTGTCGCTCAAAGTGTAGCAAGTTCTTCTATCTTTATGATACTCATAGATAGCCAGTGCCACTTTGCCTATTAAATCCTCATTGTATTTTCTTATCATTTCTCTGTATGCTTCCTTATTTTGTTTCAGAGTGTGTCTGTAAAAATTATTACCATTTAAACTTTCAATACAATACAACTATATAAAGTTACAACTAAAATTTACCAAATAACCCTTCTGTACAATCCAACAAAATAATGTTACTATTCAAAGTTACTATATAATCATACAGTACAATCCATCCTTATAATGTTACAGTAAATGTAAGCAAAAGAATTACATAATGTAATGTAATATTAAATAAATATTGTACATATCTACCTGAAAGGTTTCACAGCAGTCACCATGAATCGTTCACAAAATTTGGAATTAATCCAAAGAGAATTTCCCAGATTATAAATGCCATTGACAAAAGCTTTTTGTTGCAGAGATATGGCTACACTAGTGCAATTTGGTGGAATCACTCTTTGCTTATTTTGTGCGAGGGTAACTTTATCACCCTCACCATCATACAGTTGGTTGATCAAAATGATGTCACTTTTGTGTTTACAATTCTTGTTTTTAAGATCTTTGAGGAAACCCACACCCTCATCTGTTATAACGATGCAGTAACCTCCAGTTGAGATTAGTTTATCTTCGATGCCTTTAAATAAATTTTGTATTTAAAATCACATATAAATATAAATGTAAAGTATAACAAATTAATTTTGCATACATATATATATACTTACCAGCTCTTGTAAATTTGTTACCTTCCATATCTGGAAATTTATCCTTGTTGGTAACATTCGGTAATATGTATTTGAGAGGCTCTGACACCAACTTCTTTCTACATTGGCTTTTACTGACCCCACTTGCTGCAATATTAATGCTGAAGAAATTTATCACATTCAGCCTTGTACTCCAATGCCCTCTGACTTTTGGACCAGCTAATGATGACACAAATGGCAATAATGTACCCATTTGTAATGAAACAGGTGTGTTGAACTCTCTGAATAATAACTCGTGAAATTTATATATATCTGGGTGTAGTCAGTCTTCCCATAAGTACTTGATGTTATAAGCATCTTCATAAAGTTGATTTATATCATATGACATCCTAAAAATTTAATAAAATGTTTTAAAATCATAGAAATCAGACATAATAGCAATACGAGACAATTCAAATAAATATACTTGTATTATAATTATTTAAAAGTAAATAGATGTACTAACCTTACATACGGTTATAAGAAAGGAATTCCTATGGCAAGGTATGAGAGACATATGATTGTCTCAATGTCCAAATATTATATGCAAAAAACAGTGCTTTTGCAGTATTCTAAATGCATTTATTTTAATTTCTTCAGGAAAATTTCTATGCAAGTTCAATGCATAATGACAGTTGTGGATGCATCCATAATAGGGTTTTAAATACAGTACAAAAAGGCTAACCTTAATGAACTCATATAAAATGTTATCTATTACATTTCACTTTATTAGCATCGGATTGTATTGTGAGAAATTTTGTAGAATTTATTTTAAAAAATGCAATTTTAGATAGGTTTGATTATATGGTAACTTTAATATTAGTAATAGACTATACAAGAATTTTTTTAGTGCCCATGCCGCTGTGCCATTTCATTTATATTATGTGGAAAGTGCCCATGCCAGTGTGCTGTCTTATATTATGTGCAGAGTGTGCAAAGTGCTGGTGCCACTGTCCTGTTTGATTTATATTTTATCCAAAGTACCGGTGCACTGTATTATATTATGTGCAAATTGCCAGTGCTGGTGTGCCATTTTATTTATATGTTTTGCAAGGTGCCAGTGCTGGTGTGCCATTTCATTTATATGTATTGCAAAGTGCCAGTGCCAGTGTGCCATCTAATTTACATGTATTGAAAAGTGCCAGTGCCAGTGTGTCATTTCATTTATATGTATTGGAAAGTGCCAGTGCCGGTGTGCCATTGTTATTACTTGTAAACTAAGGAAGGGTATTAGTTTCATTACTTAATAAAGTGCCGGTGCCGGAATGCTGATAACTTGTCAATAATATATCAGGTATGAGGAGTAGTGGTCCCACTGCAACTAATATTTTTAAAATTGGACATTTCAGACCACTTAAACATGTAATGTAATTTAATGCAATTTAGGTCTTACAAAGTGGGCTGAATTATACGGGTGTTCCCACAGCTGCAGTGGAACTGTTTGGAAGAGATCTGTTCCTAAGGTGTGCCATGGATGTGGTGAAATTACTCTGAGATTCAATGGAAGCTGTGGAATTGGATTTGCATATTCCACACTTTCCCACCATTTCTCTGACCTTATCCAATATTCCAGATCAGTAAACTGATTCTCTAGCATGAAGTAAACACTCCAAAGTGCCCATCATGCATTTGTTCCAAGTTGGAAGTCTCAGTGACTGAGGTACCACAATTTGGCTAGATTTGAGGATTATCACATCTTCAACTGAAAGCTCATCTCAGCAAGTCCAATATGAATGCAGTTCAACTGGAAGAGATTTCTTTTCATTTGGCCATCCATCTCTGATGTTCTTGGCTAACAGCTGTAATAATGTTGACTTGAAGAATGGGCAGCTGTATTCCATCATTTTGCTCCCTTGGTGGTGAAACTCTGGAAAGTGCATCAGCCATTGATATCTGTTTTCCCAGGACATATTCCACATGGAAGGGTTGGTATGGAAGACTGTAGAAGATTAGTCTTTGTGCTCAAGGAAAAACTTCCACAAGGTGCTTTTTGTGGATGGAAACAAGTGGTTTCTGATCCATTTCAAACTTGAATTCCTTGCCATACAGGAAGTAGTGGAAATGTTCCATGCCCCAGATAGTTCAAAGTGTTTCACATTCCAGATTCTGATAATTCCATTCAGTTTGACTTAGGGTTCTGGAAGCAAAGTAGACTGTGTTCCATGTTGTATCAGAACAGCTCCTAGTCCTTTCTTGGAAGAATCAGTCTGTAATACAGTCTCAGCCTCAGGATCAAAGTAAGGCAACTGTATCTTTGTGGAAAATTCCATTTTCACTGAGTTGAAGGTTTGGAAGTGTTTCTTGGAAGGTTTGTAATCTGCATGAAGTTTCACTAAGCTCCTTAGTGGATCACAGAGATCTGCTAGACAGGGTAGTACCTGTTTAGGAAGTTGACTAATCCTAGGAAATATTGCATTGTTTTCTTACCCAGTGGGAATTCCATGAAAGTTATTGCTTTAATCTTTGCTAGATCTGGTTCCATGCCATTACATGTCCATTGGTGACCAAAGCAAGACACTTGAGACTTATGGAACTGTAACTTGGAAGATTTAAATGCAAGTTGTTCTTCCTAGTAACTTCCAGAAATCTTAGGAAGTTCTGGTCATGTTCCATTGGTGTACTTCCATAAACTATCATATCATCAGCTATACTGATGACATCTGGTAGGTTGATATAGACTACATCAAGGTTTCACTGGAAGATATCACTGGCAACTACAGTACCCATTTGAAGTCTAATTCATTGGAATCTCCAATATCCAGTGGCATTGTTGTGAATTTCCTGGAATCTAAGTTGAGAATGACCATCCAGTAACCTTTGTTCATATCTACTATTGTGAAGCAGGAAGCATTGTGGAATTTTCCAATCAATTCACTGATTCAATTCACTGTTCACTGATCTGGAATAGTATGGTTCATGTTCCAATGCTTTGTTCAGATCCCTTGGATCAAGACAGATCCGGAGTTTCTTCTTGATTCCATGGTTTGGTGCATGAGGGTTGGAAGAATTGATGGAAGCTTCCTTTTCCACTATGACATACAAATTGATCCGCTCTGTTGGCTGATCAACTGGTTCCAGTACCCTTAACCTGAGTAACTCATCAATTTCTGCATGGAAGGCTTCATTGAGATGAATTGGAATTTTTCTTGAAGCATGATGCACTGTTTTGGCATCTTGCTTCAGTCTGAACTTGTATGGTGCTGTAGGGAAAGTTCCAATTCCACTGAACACATCCTTATAAGTTTCCAATACCTGCTGTTTTGTTAAGGGGTTTGCCCATACAGAGTCAATGGGAATTGACTTAGGATGCATTTCAGGGCTGGAAATCTGATTTTACTGTGTGATGGAATTTCTGCTTTGGCACAAGTATGGTTATCCTTGGCACTTGTTGGTGAAGTTTCTGGATATGCACTTCCTCCCTTTTCCATGGAAAGTTTGGAAGTCATACAGAAGTTGAGTTTGAGCAATCCCAATGTGAAACATGCATCTCTGGACAGGAGATTTGGTGATGAATTGACAGTAGTAATGTGGAATTCTTACCTGTAAACCTTGCCTTTCCATCTTAGAAACATTTTGAATTTTCCAATAGGTCTGATTATGGAATCAGTTGCATAGGCTTCCATCAAGACTTCTGAGGTTTCCACTGCAGTTCCTTGGAATAAATGCTTGCAAATATTCTCATTGATGACAATCAGGTCTGCACTACTGTCATATTTAAGCATGAGCTTGGAATGGAGATTGAAATGGTGTGTTTCAACTGAGAGTTCCACACATAAATTTCCATTGTTGGAAGGCTTCCAGGTTGACAGTATGAGGTTTTGGAAAACATGTCATCAAAGTTAGCTGGTTGGGGTTGACCTTGAGGCTTACCTTGGTTGTGACCTTGGAGTTGACCCAGATTGGAAGCTTCCAGATTGTTTATTTGCTTCTGTGGAAGTGTTCCTTGATGTTTTCCTTGTTGCCAGATTACTTCAAAATGCCACATTTATGACATATAGCCTCTGATATATGATATAGTAGCTTTGGAAGTCTAAAAATAGCTTCCAATTGGTTTTTCATTGCTGGTTCCAATCTGCATATTTTCATAATTTTGTTGAGTCACATCCTTTCAGGACTTCCTTTACTATCTTAGATGTGGAACATTCACAATTAATTCCACTGATTATTGTGTCCCTCAGTATCCTATCACAAGTATTGGCAGGATACTCTGCCTCTGAGAACAGTATGGAAGCTTTGATGTGGAAGTCTTCCAGGGACAGGTTTCCTTGGAATAGTCTCTTGAATTCCATAACAGCAACTAATGAGTTTGTTTTTGGGGCTATGTAATGTTTAAATAGATCCCAATACATTTTGAGTACATTGGAATTTCTTGGAAGTGTTCCATCCTCTGAAGCTGCATCATGGATTTCATCTTCTAGCTTCCATTTTTCCAATAATTCTCCACCCAGACCAGTAAATAAGATAATTGACTTGCCTTTCTTCATCAGCTAAAACACTAGCAAATAATGAAGAAACCTTTTCTTCCATACCTTGAATCTTTGGAACATTCCATTGTCTAAGTTCCAATCAAACATAGGTCCTGTGGTAAAACTGTAAAGACCCACCATTCTGCTAATCCTTGGAAGTGTTCCCAAAGTTGGAATATGATGGAAGTCATCCAATAATGGAGCAAAGTATTCAGGAAGCTCAAAGTCTGTGTCTGAGTCAGTATCTGACATGAGATGTCAAGCACTTGTGATGGAATCTCAGTGCAGTGCTGAGTAAAGTTGCATATGATGATGGAGTGATGGATTGCTCAGATGGTTGGTGTGGTGAGTATTGCTTTGAGTATGCAGTGAGTACTGGCATAAGTAGTGAATACCTGTTGAGTGTAGCAGAAGTTGCTTTGCAAAGTTGTTGCAGGATTATGGAATGGAAGTGTTCCATACAGGGGTCACCTTGGCTTGGTAGCAGAGAGCTGACCAAGTTTTTTGTCTGGTTGACCATGTGTTCCAAGCTTAATAAAGAAATCCTTGGAAATATTTCTTTATTTTCCTGTACTTTCCTCCCTTATCCACAAACTTTCTGACACCTCGATGAAGTTTTCCATGCTATGGAAGAATTCCAACTGCAAACTAATTCCAATTGGAATGAAACAAACAAATCCTTTACACACAAATATTTATTCTACAAAGCATACCAGAGTTACAGGTGTGTACTTCTCAGCTGCTGGCTTCAGACTGAGGAGCAATGTGTAATACTCAACTACAAAGTATCAACCTATGAATATTCATGCAATTAAGAGATAGCAGTTGCTGCACAGGGATTGTCCACATGTGTTCCTAAATCTGTATGGAAGTTTTACTGAGGTTTCTGGAATAAGACTAATATTACAACAATATGTGTAGTCCAGAGTCTACACTTAGTAACTATTGCTCTATGTTCTTTTGCTCCTGTGTTCAAGAGAAATTTCATTCACATATTATCTGGAGATTTGTTTATTTCAAACTCCAATACATTCAACTTTGTGTGGTTAAGGCCTAAATGCATAACTTAAATTTAACCATGTAGCTTCTTAGCTTATTTTTTTCATTGGTCTGGCTACAATTCTGGATTATTTTTTACAGCATTTGGCGGTCAAGACCAGTGAGACAATTAATATAATGGTTATATACTGTGATCACTTCACTGAGGATCCACACAAACAACCAACTTTGATGCCTGATGCATTCACTTAATATTCTTTTCACTAGATTTGTTATATGTAGATATACTATAAAATCTTTATACTTTAATACAAAGGACTTCCAAGTGTCACAGACAAGACATGACAACAGACGTAGGAACTAGAGATCACCCTGAAACATTCAATCAAAGAGTGAAATTTGAAAAAAATCATTGATATAAAACCTTTCAATGAAAATAGAACATGTCTCTGCAATACACACTTGATATGGACTGAGAAAATATTAGAATAACATTACACATATATAAATGAAATCTCTTTTGTGGTTCCACCATAGTGACCAGTTTACATTTGAAATGCCATCATTTTAATGTAAATTGGCCATGGTCACTGACTACATGCTGTGATTGCACTGAACAATGACCTACCAGCCCCTTCATGCTTTAGGCAATAACTTTTTAGGTGGCAGGTGTTGTATAATTTGCACAGTGCTGCCAGTCTGTTGTTTATTATGTGCATGAAACCTTGGAGTACTGTTATGAATTTAATACATTTAATCACTGCATTGGGTGTATTGATCTGAAGCAAAAATATATCTTAAGCAAGGTACATGGCTGCTTAAAAATTTTCATCTTGCTTACACACATGTTCTTAATTTCACACATGGAATTAAGCTTACTATCAGTATTGACCAATTGGGAGCAAGGTTACATAAAATTGCACCTTTCCTTAAAAGTATTGTTTGTGAATCCTAAAGTTGAAATTAAGCAAAAAAAAAAAAGGTTTACCTTACACAACTTAATTTTGCTTTGCTTAATTTCAGATTTACTTACACATTTGTGAATTGCAGCAAATATTTAATTGTTTTGTGTCTTATTTCCAACCAAAAGTCATGATTTTTTCTAGTAATTGGTACCATCTAGTAACTAGAGGTCCCCCCAGTTTGCAGATACCATTCAAGGGAAATGCTGTGTACCCTACACTATGCATCATAGGTTTGATTTAAACATACATACCTAAGCCCCAGCAACCTGTGCAAATAGTCCAAGGTTGATTTTAAGTGCAACTTTATTATTAAAAATTCTATAACATTTTTTCTGCAAACTTTGGGGACCCAATCAGTAGACGCCCCTTCCCAATTAGTAGACACTCCATAACCAGTTAGTAGATGGTGCAAAAATTAAACAGAAATATTTTATTTCCCACATATGTGTGTTTATTTAAAATAATGTCATCTTTACCTTAAATTCAATGTAATTTCCATACTTTAAAACCAAGATTTGATTTAATTCTCATGCTTTAAAAGTTGTGGTCCAAATCTCGGTACAGAATGAAAGGGTAGTCATTTTGCTCGAAACAGGGCTAGACTGTGCTGCCACTTCTGCCTAAACATGCTTCCACCTAAACATGCTTTGCTAATATATAATCCAGAAATACAGTGTATAATGCTATCACACAAAATTGTTTTGATAGTCCTGAAATGTATTTTTTACTAAAAATTATGAAAATGTCAAGATATGTGCTACTAAATTGGCTGTAGCTTAGTGGCTATTAGTCACAGCACCTTGAAAGAGATACCAAAGGTACCAAGCTACCAATGACCATGTTGAGCAGATGCTTCTAATGGTGGTAATTTCATGTTTCTATGACATCTGGTTCAAAAGATATGGTCAAAAATATGGCACTTTGTCTACTAACTGGTAGAGGCTTGAAATTCCCTTTCCGTTAGTAGACAGTTTGGCATATGTACATTTTGACCCACAGGCATAATTCAGTCTTATAATGGAGTAAAGCATGGAGTTCTTAAGTGGTTTTAGTTGTAAAAAACCAAAATTTGACTAATTCTTGATTCTAGGACACTTGAGAAGTGAGTATCTTCATTTTGTATGTACTGAAAGCTCTCTTTTGGGCAAAAATGGTTAATTTTCAAATTTTTGAAGGTTTGATAAATGTACTCACAGAACTTGGAAATTTGACTAATTCCTGCCAAAATGAAAGAGAAAGATCCCTACTTCCTTCCTGATACATTTATACCCATCTCAGCCATCAGGGTAAGTCCGCACACAAAGTGATGACATAACGGGACCCAAATTTCCTGCCAAAATCAGCTCCCTTATGGTGTGAGGGTCACATGACCTGAAAATGACATTTTTCTGCCAAAAAACATAGTTTTGGAGTGTTTTGCAGAACTTACAAAAGTGAGTTCAATCAATCAATTAAATTTCCATATAAACTAAAAATCACCCTCCACCCCTACCACCACCCCTACCCCACCCATACCCCCTACCCCCACCACCCACTACCCCACCACCACCACCACCCCCTACACCCCACATCCCCCTTCCCCACCCCTACCCCAACCCCACCACCCCCTATCCCCACCCCTACCCCCACCACCACCTACCCCACCTCCACTATCACTACCCACCCCTATACCATCACCTCACCCCTACCCCCTGCCATCATATACCACCACCCCCACCCCCATGTTTTGCAGAACTTACAAAAGTGAGTTCAATCAATCAATTAAATTTCCATATAAACTAAAAACCACCCCTACACCCATCACCCCCTACTCCCACATCCA